>BJBW01004754.1:0-40575 GCA_004320125.1 Scolopax mira | reverse complement strand
ACTTAAAGCCATTGAGTACAACCCTCTGGATGCAACCATCTAGCCAATTCCTTATCCACTGAACAGTCCACCCATCAAACTTATTTCTTAAGTTGTATCCTTTAGCTTAAGGAGACTTCTTAGGTTAAATCATTGTGTGGGCAAGTTTTGGTGGTTTCCCTGACTTATAGTTACAAACCAAAAATGTTTGAGTTATTGTGGTCTTTAAACAAAGTTATAGAGGATTTGCATATACCCCTATCAGGAAAAAAAATCTGTGGGCTCACTTAGGAGGTGGTTTTTTATTGGATTTTTTGCTTGCTTTTGTTTTTCTTTAAAAGTTTAATACATGGTAACCAGTAAATATCTTTTACATTTTGATGTGTTTATCAGGCTTACTGGTTTTAGGTGTAGTCAGGCATCTCCTCGGCTAATTCAGATCCTTCATAGAGCATTGTGGAGAGAAGACAAAACTATTTCATGGGCGTTAGCTGATGAGTTTAGAAAAAAGTTGCAAATCAATTTCTAGGAAAGCTTGCAGAATGCCTGATTTATTTAAAGATAGTCTTCAAGATACTTCTAAAATTAACTAGATTTCAAGTGAAGACATTTGTGAAGCTTATGAAAAAATGAAAACCTGTGTTATGCAATATATCAAAGCTATTCAGATGATTATTTGTAAATAGCTTTTGTAAATAATTATAATTTCTCTCTCTCTGTTTTGAACTGCAGACCCACAAGATGAAAATAAAATTGGTATTGATGGGATTCAACAGTTCTGTGATGATTTAAGCCTAGACCCAGCCAGTATCAGTGTTCTGGTTGTAGCATGGAAGTTCAGAGCAGCTACTCAATGTGAATTCAGCAAAAAGGAATTTGTTGATGGCATGACAGAGTTGGGGTAAGTATGCATTTCTGCACAGTTCAAAGTGTAAGGCCTGGGTTCCGTTTCTGTTTAAAACATTTTTAATTGAATTAAGTGTGAAGCTTCAAAAAGCGGGTAAGTCTAGTGCCAAGCTTAGCAGGTGCTAAATGCCTGTAGTGTTCCATCTTTCATAAATTGGTGATTTACTGGAAAGCTTTAACAATGACCACAGTAAGGGCAAAGCAAAATAATGCCTACCTGTACAGCAAGGAAGATAGATATGCTGATCTTTTCAGGTAATTAATATAAACATACGCATGGTTGTGTTAAAGTTTTGAGTTGCACCATGTAATGTTAAAAGCTGGAAGTCACTGGAGTTGTGTTTACAAACCAAACCAAAAACCAAACTAAACCAAAAAAGTTCACAAACTTTTCTCTTATTGCCTTGTATACTACATACTTCATTTGTACAGAATATCTATAAAAATGATGGTATTGGTAGTAGAAAAGATTTAGTCAAACTGTGATGTAACTGATTTATTTTTTTTCGTTCCTGGATTACGGAGCTGTTCTGAATAATAGAGTTTGAGGTTAAACCACGTTGCCTCTGTTCAGCAAGAAAGTCAAGCATTTATCACCGTAAAATATCTTGTGTAGAACTTCCTTGGAAGAGATGCGGTATTTTAAATATATAGAGGTGTCAAAAAGATATTTTTTTTTAAACAGATTACATTAAATAGGTGGAGAGTTGCAGTTTATTACTTGTGTATATTTTTTTTTTTGTAACTAAATAATTTTATTTGATTTTACAATTGTGCCTTATCAATATCCTTCTTCAGTACACCAGCTTCTAGCAAATGCGGTTGTTTCTTGAGCAGGGGTCCTAGCAGTCTGTTGTCACTGACCTCACTGGTTGTTGGTTTCTTTCTAAGCTTTCCTTTTTAGGAGTGAGTATTCAAAAATTGTGATAAAATAATTTCTGATATCATCTGAAGTCTATTGCTTTATTTTATCCCTTTGGGTAGAAACTGTTTTCTACCCAATCAACAACAATCAAGTGCTCATGCTGTTATATTAAAGGCTGGCAACATTATTTGATGTAACTGATTAAAAAGGTTTTGCTAAGCCACCAACCTTCTGGCTTGAATTTTGTTTTGTAACTTTATTGTTACATTGCTCCTATGTCCTTGTGACTGTCTCTGATAGAGTTCCACAGAGGTCTGTGGTTCATTTTTTTTATCTCTTTCTGGTCAACACAATGTTCTTGGGAGCATAATCTAATCATACCTGCTTGCTACTGGTATGCTGCTTATTGAGAATTTGGAATGATTTTGTTACATGCTGGAGGTGCAGTTGTCTGTGGTTTTTAAAAATAGCAGAAGATTTGAAGGAAAAGAAACTCCCTGAGGCTTAGTTCATATAGCACTTTAGGATACGTATGGGAAGGTATGATAGTTGTCCCCATTGTTAACTACATCAAGTCCCCATGAAACTGAAGTTTGTAGCTGAAGACTCTTGGCAGAATTTTTTATCTTCTCCACCAGGTACTGCAGGAGGACAGGAAGGTACTTGTTTTCATCTGTCCCGTGCAAAATGGTTTAAACTGCATCTGCATTTTATGGATTTCTCAATAGTTCTCCATCCTTTAATAGTTCTTGAATCTTTAGAGTAAGTGCAAATATTTAGCTACTGAGAACTTTCAAATGCAAGATGGTAATTATGGCTGATGGTTGGACTAGATGATCTTAAAGGTCCTTTCCAACCTAGATGATTCTATGATAACTGCTTTGAAACTTAGTTCCTTCTCTTCAAATTTCCAGGTACAATTAAAAAAATTGGTAATATCCCATAAACCTTGAATGTTCATTTGATACCTTGGCAGGGGGGGAAACCCTTTTTCTTTTAAAATTGTATCTCACCAGCTCAGGTGCAGTCACTGAAAGTGCTCCAGTCTTGTGTTATTAAGGGATTCCTGTTAGAATCTCAGTAACTTGCTTCTGTCTTACCTTACCCACGCCAGGCTAATACCTGGTTTGTCAGCCTTCAAGCTCTTGGCAAAGGCTTATCCTTTTCCTAGGTTTTATCTGCAGGTTTTATCTGCAAATGTTTTATGGTAGGGAGAGGATGACTGCAAATAATAGTTCATTTTGTTGTAAAGGCTTCTTATTTTAAACATTGCATGCAGCCCTTTGTTCAGGTAGAGCAGGGAATAAGTAATGTCTGTCTAGATTAAAGCAAAAAGCCATGCCCTTGTGTTACAGCACCTATAAAAGTGAAAAGGATAGCAGATTCCAGCGAGGTTTATATGTTCTCTAAGAACAGGATAACATCTATTGAGTTCATAAAATTGTGAAGAGACTGAGAAAAGTTAAACCACTGAATCCTGTTGTGTGCTTAATGGATGCCTATATATAATGTTCCACTTAAAATTGTTTAGTTAAAAGCATATGAGCGTTTCTATTTTTCTTAAAATGCTGTCCAGACAGATACTCTGTTTTTATCTTCACTATTGTTTTATTTTGCTCTGAAACTAAACCTTACAAAAAATAAAAAAAAAAAAGAAGAAAAGGTAAAAAGAAATCTTAAATGTTTACAAACAATGTAATCTCTTTTGCACAGGTGTGACACCACAGAAAAACTAAAAGCTCTATTGCCAAGACTGGAACAAGAACTAAAGGATCCAACAAAGTTCAAAGATTTTTATCAATTTACTTTTAACTTTGCTAAAAACCCTGGACAAAAAGGTTTAGGTAAGTAAAAAAAAAATAATTGAGAAAATAACATGTAGACAGTGAGGTCAATTCCAAATACGTACAATAACACAGTTTTCTTGTTGATGATTGTATAGTAAATTCATTATTGATTTCTCTCGCTGACTTCTTTCCCGTTTTCTTTCAATTAATCTATTCTTTAGTGGCCCCCTGGTATGGATAATTTAGTGAGGTTTTCTACTACTATTGACATTCTCTCTCCTCTTGTCAAAGGAAGTTTCTGCAGCTCTTAGAGACCTGTCATAATTTTTTTTTTAAAAGGCTGATGTAGTGAGCTCTTAGTGTTTTCTGTTTTGTTCAGAAAAGAATTGAAACAAGATAGGCATAACAGGTTAAAAAGAGGAAGTCTTTGTGTTTTCTTCTTCTTCTAAGAATTTTTAGGCTTAGTTCACAGTTTTCATGTGAAGTTTAGAAAAAGAGTATTATGGCCTTGGTTCAAAGTTAGTGACTAGAAATAGGCATACAGTTTATAAAGTATTAAATTATTATTCTCTATAAAGTTTGAGATTTGTCCCCATCCATGACTTGTACTGCTGGAGTAAAATGGATACATTATTTAAATTCCAATGTTTTATTCTCTTCAAAAACATAGTTGAAAAAATTGTAGGACGAAATCTGATATCCTTTCAAATTTATGTCCACTTTCAAAAGACACTGTGTAGGAGGGAATTAAATTGTGTTGTGTGTAGAATAGCACTATACCATCAGCTCTGTTCTCTTCGTGCTTTGGGTAACAAGAAGTGGGGTGGGTTTTTTTTAGTATAGCCATTTTAACTCTTTGTCTGTGTTACTTGGCAAGCACGTTAATAAATACTGTTTCTCAAAAACTGGTGGAAGAGGACTGACATGGAGGAGCAGAATATCAATTTAGACCTCAACCAGAGGTGTCTGTTCCACATTATTCCTTGGGAATTACTTTGAATGATAGCTCTTTCCTAGTGTTTTTTGCAGCAATTTCATTTTTCATTTCACATGTCACTCTTTCATGGGTCACATGCCACCTTTCCAGATGCAAAAATGAAATAGTCTTGTAGTGATTCTGTGAAGCTTGTTGGAATTCAGGTCCCTTAGCTAGATGTTCATTTTCTTGCCTCTGTTCATTGAAAAGCACTTTCAGATTGCGGAAAAGGTAAGTCAGTTACAGACAAAGTTGGAATTTATGAGATACCTAAAGAAATATTACAAATAGCTTCCTGTTTTTAATTGGATCAGCTCCAATGTGAAATTCAGGTACTTGGGGTAATATGTCCCTGAAACTTGCCAACTAAGTCTGTACAAAGAGAGAAGGAGGGAAGGTAGCCCAAACCAGATTATGAAACTGAATGTACTGTTTATTTGACATGAGAGGAAAAAGGAAACTTACTTGTTTTCCATTATTTCTGCTTATTTGATATGGAGGCATTTTCATTTGAAAGTCTCTCTCTGTTGTGCAAGAATGGTACTTCTTGGCCATAGAACACATAAGTGCCTTCTTGCACTAAGAGTTAAAGTATTAGTAGGAGAAAGTAAGTGCAAAAGTCAAAGTTAAGCTTAAAATAAACCCTGTTTTAAGCTAGAAAGAGCCAATTTGCTGATTTCACTTTTCAGGAATCTTAGTAATTCTGATAATACTGTTTCTTAATTTCAAGTAGTGCTTAGTTCTTAAGTGGTGGTATTTTGGTGATGTTTTTGTCAGACTTTTTCTGGTTTTGCAAACATGATTCTGGATATAAAAGAAAGAGAAGCAGGTGCCATTGCTCTTATTTCAGTGGAGTTACCACATTTCTGTCTTGTGTGAACTTGGTTCGCTGTAGCTCAAGTAGAAAGAGAATGCTGAGCAAACATGTTGACTAATATGATGGTTTTGGGTGAATAAGGGTCAGTGATAGCTTATCCAAATAAAACATAACACTGTATAGGTTTGGGATTGGAATCTTTTCAGGGAATGCTGTTATATTCAGTGGAGCAGAGAGATGGAGGAAAAAATAAATGTGCAGGTTGGCGTTTACAACTTACTGCTTCCCGCCACAATTATTTTAAGAGTTATGTTTGTTCTCTTTCAGCAAAAATGTGTTTATCAAAGAAAAAAGTTCAGCCAGTTATCTTACAGTAGTGGCTGTATGAGCTGAGTAGTTGCTTCAGCTTCATTTAATACCTTTAGGTCCTTTTTCGTTTTCCGTACTCTTCTCTGTATTTTCTGTTAGAATAAGAAACTGTCCATCTTCCTTCCCTCTACAACTAGTGTAGAGACGTTTGATGCTTGCCTCCCAATGACTGTGTGCCCTATTGTCAAGGAAATATGGGAATTTGTCTCATCCATGTACAAAGTCTGTTTGTCTCTTACTAAGTTTGGAGCCTTGGCTCAGGATGCTTTTATGAATTCAGTCCAGATAGTTAAACAGAATGTACAACTAGATTTATTGCCAAATGAGCTGGTATAAATCTCTGCCTAGATCTGTCTATGTCATCTTAAGGTGTTGACCTCCCCTTCTTTCCCCATGTGCATGCTAGATGACACTGAGTGCTACCTCAGTATAGGATGCTGCTAAGCTACTGCCCTAGCTGCTTGTATTAAAGTGTTCCTGGTGACATGTTCCTATGATAGTGCTTGTGTGCTCATTCCCATATGTTCATGTTTGAATTATGATTTGAAGACTGAAGATTGAAGGTCAATAAGTTTATAGAAAGTAGGGATAGAAATAAACAGTTCTATCTAATGAAGTGGAAATAGTCAAAGGAATTGTTCCCTGACTTTCAATTACAAAATATTTTAATGTGATTTTTCTGGGGGGTGAAGTATCCAGTGCTTCCTCTTATTACACTTAAAGCTTAAATCACTGTCTGGTAGCTGTTGCATTCATTGTTTAGGGGGGCTAAAAAAATATTGATTGATTCTCAAGTATACACATGACCCATGAATACACCCTCTTTGAAAACTAAGCAAATTTGACATATTGCAGTGACAAATGTGAAATTCTTACTTTTAGCAGATTGTTAATAAAACTTTTTAATAAAAGAAGTCACAATTGAAATAGTCCTCCTGTTGGGTACTCTAGGCTAAGTGCTAACATGTCTTTATTTAACAGAAATAAAACATGAGACTAGAGCTTACCAGAATAATGTCTGTGATAGGCAAAGATTTTATGCAATTTTTTTTTTCATGTTTATTTTAACATCTTGAAACTATAAGAAATGTCTGAACACCAGTGCTTTGGTTAGGACTCTCAGTACTTTAAGATGTTTCTGCTTACTTTTTCTTTTTAAAATCTATTTCTGCTCTTTTACTAAGTGATAAGCAGCAGTTATTACTTTATTTTTTCCTCACATCTTCCCTGAAGAACATCAGGAAATACAATGATTCATGGGTTCCTTTTCAATATGCCAGATGGTCATTAAATTTAAAGGATAGAGAAACACTTACATGGTGTATTCCCTTGTGCCAGACAGGATCAATGTCTATTAAAACCATGCCTTGCAGGCATTTTTCTAACCAAGTGTCCAGTGGTATGCTAGCAATATATACTAATTTGCCTTTTCAGTTTCAGTATTTGTCAGCAAGATTTGAGATCTGACCAGAGTAGCCCTCTAGCTGAAAAAGTTTGGAAGCTGCTGCTTTAACATAATATGATATTAAGTTTCTGATGGCAGATGTCATACTTCTGTCTGTGCCTGACAAAACCTGTTGTTAGATTTATTTTTTTCCCCTAGCTATAAAAGTTCCTGAATTCTTCAGTTCATTACTTACCTGGCCAGAGTAAGTATGTAGAATGCATGTTTCCTTAGAGTTAGTAACAACTTTTTAAACATAATTGGCAACTAATATGCATGTTCTTTTAACCTCTAGACTGCGTAAAGCCAACTGTCCTGTTAAATTTTATCTTGCACCTCTCTGATACTTGAATTGTATCTTCCAGCTCTCTCTTCCTTTGCAATCCAATTGATTTATCTTGTGTAGCAGTGGCCAAACAAGCTAGATATCTTCAGTGCACCTTAGATATTTTGCTCCTCCTTTTACATCCCGTTATTACATTTGCTTATATTTATAACACTGATGCTGTCTGCCGTTTGTGATCGAATACTGGGTTTCTGCAGATCTGCAATGCACCCAGTTAATTCTGATCTTGTATTTCTGCAGTCAGTCATTCCCACCAGACTTTGCACTTGTCTTTAATGAAACCTTTCTTATTTACTTCCAAGTGTTTTTCTAATGTTGTCCAAATAACTTTGAATTCTAATCCTGTCCTCTACCATACTATACTTTTTTGAGGCTTTGCGTAAGTTGCAGATTTAATAGAAGTTTTGTTTGTTCCGCCATCTGAGTTACTTAAGAGAGGACCACTGAGGTTCTTCTAGAACCTCCTTAGACCTCTGTGAAGTCTCAAAGATGGTAGGTAGAAGTTTGAGGCCGCTTCATCCTCGCGAGATGAATTTCACCATGTCTAGCTTCATTTTGGACACCAGTGCTTTCACACTGAATTTCTAAAAGTTGTTTCTCAGCTTACTGTCATTTTTCATTGAACCTTTTTTTTTCCTGCAGCATATCTTGAAAAAAATCTTTTGTATCCCAAATGTTGAAATTTTTTTTATATATCATCAGGAAGCATAATATCTTTTCTAAAACCAGCTGCTATTTGTATGTGAGGGAATGGGAAGGTGCAGAAGCACTTTTTAGAAGTTTTTTTGGTGATGGAAGAATTTTGATGGTACCCAACACAGTCATCTTCACAGTGCAGTAGATTTCACTCCAGGAAAGTGGTGCTGGGGGCAGGTGCTGGTGTGCAGTTTTGCATTTTATTTATTTTTAGAACTGTTTTTATTTATTTTTAGCCTGTCTTCCATTGCTTTTTAATTTCTTCTCATTCTACAGTTCCCCTCAAAACTAATGCATTAAATTCTGCCCTTATGTAATTAGATGGAAGAATCTTCTCCAATAAATGAAGTTGCATCTTCTGTCATTCTCCAAAATAGGTACAAGGTTCAGTACACCAATACTCATTCGTAGAAATAGGACTGCCTTTTACAGGAGTCTCTTTTCCACAGTTCTTGTGGTGATACTGGAGATTTTTTATTTTTCTCTCTATCTGCAGGATTTCTGTCTGCGTCGTCTCATTCAACTTGCATGTTTTCATTTACTTGTATTAGCTTAATATCATCAAGTAGTATGCTTCAATCTAGACACATGCTGCTTAAAGAATTAAAAGTATTATCTAAGAAAAATGGAGGGGGGGGGAACAAAAAAAACCTGGTTAAGACTACTGCATTCTAAGTGGTGGACAGAATTCAAGGAAAAAAGATAGCAGGGTCTCAACAGTGACATCCTAATGGCTGTTTATTGGCCCTGGAAGGCTTTAATATTTAGATATATTAAACTTCATCTGAGTGTTTTATATATATATTGAGATAATGTAAAAGGTGCAATTTATTAAGTTCCCGTTTGCCAGGAGACTTTTACAAAGAATTGTTCTGGATAACTGTGGTTTTGTCTGTTTAATCTGTGCTCTCGTGTTCTCACTACTATGTTTAGTACAATAAATCTTTCAAGTTTTTCATGGTGCAGATTTGGAGAGGTTTATCTCACCTTCTACTCCCAAGTTTTAGCTCTTTCTACTGCAGTCTGAATGAAACTTTGCATCTTAGCTCTTGGTTGATAGGTGTGCTAAAGAATAAGATTACAGATCTTTTGTCCTGTTGTGTACAGAGCAGCTTTTGAGGACACTATTGAAGCTCAAAACAAGGCCTTTTAGCTCCATCCTCTTTTTTTTTTTTCCTTTTTTTTTTCCTTGAACATGATACTTACTATGAGTCTCTTAATGGATCTTCCTTTGAGCCCCATCAAGGCATGTTCAGGAGGTTCCTCATACTCAGGAGTCTACTGTTTGTTTCAGCACAGTGGAGGAACTTAATGCATTCTTTCATGGTCTTCAACTTTCAACATGGAAACAAAAAGCAGATTTGATCCTTCATCACTCCTTTGTGGTCCCTTCGCCTGTTTGCTGGCTCAAAAGGTTGTGCTTCCTTCTCTCTGCCAGTTTCCTGGGATCAAGGAAGAGATGATACATGAGGAGGGCATTCAGACTTGAATCAAATATTACCTCAAGACCAGAAGAATGACTATCTTTGCATCCGGTATGTGGACTTCAAGGAGGTCACATCTTCTATGAGCAGATGAGTATAATGTGCTCTTTTTAATTGAAGCAACATCAACTTTGGCTTTCATCATAGCAGTATCTCCAGAGACACTTAACTGTTAGGGAAGGATGTCTTCTTTTTTTTTTTTCTTTTTTTTTACCCACACCTTAACTAGTTATCAGGATTTCCTCCACTTTCAACGAAGAATTCGATTGATCCATTTGTAGGACTGAATGGATGGAAGAAGTTTAGGGAGTTTAATAAATAAATTTCATGTTTATTTTGGAAGAGGTCTGTGAATGCTGTATTTCAGGTGTTTCAATGGACTTGGTCTGTGCGTATGGTCCTTGCTTTATTTTTGTTCACGTTTTTCTTTCTGAAAATGCCATCAACTTAAGAGAAGCTTAAATCTGAACTTAAATTAGAACAGGATGCTCTGATCAAAAAAAGTAGCAATAGTAGCAGCAAAGGTGTGGCATAGCTGCCACCTCTAGTAATGCCTCATTGATTCTTTTACTCGTGTTTGGCTCTTATTTGGGTAATATATATAAAGTCATCTTTTGTAATGTATCTGAGACTTTTATAGAGACAGAAGGATTTTGAAACTGGCTACGATCACGTTCGTTAGGCTGCACTCAAATTAACTTAAATATCTTCTTCTAAGCCTAGCTCAGAAGCAGTTTATCTGCTTTTTTGCAGTTGATACACAAGATAATAAGCATGAGAGGTTCTGAGTGGACTCAGCCTGCTCCAGCGTGGCAGAGGCTGAGACAGAGTTATAATAAGCACAGTCAGACCCTGCCTAGTTCCTGCAGAGCTCTTCTGAAATCCACCTCCTGTGCTTCACCTCTCTTCCCTCTCTACCACGGGGACTTCATTCTGAGACTCTGCATCGTCCGGCCTCTAATGTAGAGCTCTGGGAAGCTCTTTGCTTACAGCTTTGCAGGGGTGAAGGGATCCAACTCAACTGGATCCTGAGTTCAGCCACTTCCAATATTTATGCCATACCCCTTGTCTGTTTTTCCCCTTCTCTCTTCCTTCTGGGGGGGGGAAGCTCCTAACTGCAGATAAGGGCTATTTTGCTCTAAACTTTTGGCAATTCAGTGAAGGGTTTTTAGGTTGCATCCTGATGATATTTTCTTGATATTTTGCAATGTGGGTTTTATTTGTTTGTATAAGAAGAAAACATTCTGATTAGGAAAGAAGCTAATTCTTGTGTCTATGCTCTTAGTAATTTGGAGGCCAAAGATGACTGTTAAAATCACTCGGGAAGAAACAAGCAATCAAGTAACTCACTGAATCTTGCAAGTATTCATTTGATGTTTGTTGGTCAAGATAGTTCCAATGAGATGCTGGAAACTGGGGTCAGCCTTTTATCTGCACCAGTTTCAGCATGGTGTCCAGGAATTTTATTTAAATTAAATAATTTTGTGTTATGTAGTTTTTGTTTTAGCTTTACAGAATTATAATATTTGCCTGTGATCACAGTGAGAAAACAAGAGGAAAGAGATCAAAGAATACCAATCAACTTTAGGGCAAATCATGCAACTACAGAGAAAACATCTGAAGTTCAGTCCCTTACAGAGGCTAAATATATTTTTACAAGGCGATCAAGTGCTAAAATAGATTTCTGTGTCTTGCACCTGTCCAGATTAATTTTTTTTATGCAGTGTTGGGAACAGGAGAGTTTGTTAGATACTCTTTTGTTTTTGAAGCTGTAGAGTAAGTTTTAGTTAAAGCACTTGGGAGAGAAAGCCTCAAACAAAGGGATGCTTGCCTCTGAAACTTCTGAATTTTTTTTTTCATCATTATTTATTGATCTAATCAAAGTGACTTTTTCCTTCTGCGTGCTTTGTTACATTCTTTACTAATTTGTTGGTTTGTGTCTGTAGATGGACTAGGTAAGGCTGATGCTTCCTGTTACTCTGAAAAAAGTAAAAAAAAAGAAAAAAAATGCTTCCCATGTAGTTTGAAAAAGGCAATAATAGGACAATGAGTTAATCTCAAAAAAGGAAATTACCATAAATTATCAATTTCCATGCTCTAAAACATGACAGACCCTACCATCATAAGGCACAGAACCTAGTTAATATGCTAACTAGGAATTATGAGAGCAACAGTGGTTAATATTAAAGTATTCTTATAAATAAAGATTTTTAAATGCCATTAAGAGGTCAGTGTAATGCCTTTAGCCTTTTTTTTTTTTTAATTTTACATTAGTAATTTAGGCGAATTAGTTTGAATATTCTGACAGCTTCAAACATGACTGCATGAACAGCTCAGTTGTTAGGGCAGTCTGAGAGATGGAAAGCTCGTATTTGGCAGAGGATGACAAGCAAGTGCTGCAGTCCTGGAGTGCTGTTCTGGCACAGCAGGCCTAAATGAACTTCATTTCATGTTCCTCATCAATCCTTTTCTCCAGCCCATTCCTTGCTATCTGTTGATTTATCTCCCTGTTTTCTCACTTCCTTGATTACTTGTGTGCAATGACTTCATTGCCCTTGTCCAAAAGCACAGCAAAGGGATGAGGAACTTGATTTATGGGTTGTTTTTTTTTTAAATTCATAGACGAATCTAATAATGATTTTTATTTTTTTTTGGGTGGAGGGGGGATTAACAAGATAAGCATTTGATCAAATCTTGAAAGCAGACACAGGCTGTCTAACTGGTAATGTATTTCTCCTGCATTAATTGTGCTAATTTCTTATCACTTCAAGCTTTCTGTTTAATCAGGGTAGAAGAGGCTGAGGTTTTTTAAAAACAATTTTAGAAGGAGGCTTTAATGTTTTAGAATAGATCATACTGCATGCAAAGTACTTCTGATTCTGAAAAGCTGAATGTTTAAATAATTCAAAAGTGTAAAGAACTTTAAAACATATAGAATGTGTAATGTTACTTAGCAAAATAATGTTTAATTAAAACCTTATTAACCTTTTCTTCCTTCTTGAACTATTTTTTTCTTAGATATTGTAATATATTTTTTAAATTTTTTAGTAATTTTAGCTTTAAATTTTTTGTAATGGTAATTGGTATCCCTTTTGGGTGATTAAGTTTTTAGGGTTTTACTACAGAAAGCTTTATAGATGCTGTACGTAGCCACAACACAACTAGACTAGATATCCAAAAAGCTGAATATCTAGATACTGAAGCTTTGTTTCAGTGTACGCAAAATCCTTGAACTACAAAGGCATTATACTGAAGGGGGACTGTGTGGTATACAACACTCGCTAGGTACTGGCACTAAAAATATTTTGGGGCTCAAACCATTGTATAATGTGTGGTATATTATGTGTTATCTTTACAATGGTCTTTAATCATTAACAGTTCAGCCATTTTATGTTTTGGATATGAACACAGACTTTTGCAGTGAAGTCTCTTCTAAACTGGTCCTTGCTTAGGCATGAGTTTGATGAATTGATTTTCAGAGATTGATGCCTCTGTCTTTTACTTTCCATTTATAAAACTTCAATCATTAGTCTATAATGTGGAAAGGGTATTTTTTGCTACAAAGCCAGCGTATTTTTATGATTGTCTTTTGATTTCATTTTATTTGTAATGATGCCTTCATATTTATGCCACATTGAAACAGATATTCCTAAGACTGCCTTAGAAATCCATGCCTTGCAAAACATCTTACTGTGGGGATGCAGAACCCCAATGGCATAAAGCCTTTTAGTGCTGCACTAATTGTAGCAGATATGCAAACTCCACAACATTACTGTTTATTGATGCTACTGTCATCATCCTAATGTAGAACGGGAACTCTGCGTGACTAGATCTTCCCTTTAAAGCAGCAAAATCCTTTTTTTTTTGTGCCTTTCCTTCGATGCTAAGTTTTTCAACCCAGGTACGGAATTGTCTGTAAACAAAAGTGTAGCTGTATCCCCTGAGGATGTAACACACCTGAAGGCCTAGTTTTCTAAGTACTTTAAGATTGCATCAACTGGCACCACTACCAAAAGTGGTACTCCCATCCAGTCCTTTTCTTTAAATACTTCTTTGTGTTAGTTCAATTGCAGTGAACCAGATGAGGAAGATTTACTTTTTTTGTTTTTCTCTTGAGCTGGTTTTAACTGAGATCAGGACTTTCCCCCGTGTGCTTTATGGGGAGAGCAGCTCCAGGGTGGACTGGTTTCAGCCACTCTGGAACAGCATCATTCTCCGCAGGATATGCTGTCATTCTACATCATAGCAAATAATTCCTGTATCTTTGTGGGAGAAAACCCATTTACACACATATGTAATGTATCCCTCAAGTATCAAATTAATTAAGATAGTATTTCACATGCGTTCTGTTACATAAGATTTTGCAATAATCAAGTTCACCTTAATAAAATACTAAATTTGACACATACCCAAATAAACCAATGAAGTGTGGCCTCCTCTTTCCCTTTTAACTTTTTTTGGTGGGTCCTTCAATTATCTTTGTTTCCTTGCCTGTACCTTCTTCCTTTTTCCAGGGAATATTTCATCAGGAGTATAAAAGCTCTTCTGTCGTTAAAGTGCTTTCTCTTCAAAGTGTATTTTGCTTAATGTTGTCACGTGATAGGTTTGCGAGGTTGGTTTGGAAAGGTTGAATCTTCATACTGAAGCCTGAGTGAATGGGATCAAAACTGTGAAGTTCACCATGAAGTTTAGAAACCCTTAAGATTATTCAAGTTTCTCCCTTCCCATTTCTTTTGCTTTTAATTTGGGATAAAAGATACAAATAATTAATCTGTATATCTAAACAGCAAGTAAATGCTATTACTGTTCTTTTATACTTACTTGCTCTGAAAAGTGAACGTGGTGGCGAAGATAGGAAAGACTGGAAGAAGTTTAATAGGACTAGTTTAATAGGAATATTTTAATGAAGCAAGTTCTGTACTGGAAAGCACTCTGATCAGAGTAGAACAAACACCAGCAGCCCTGTCTCTATGCGTCTAGGTACATGCATACTCCATTCCTCTACATTTAACAGCCCCAGCCCTCTGTGATAGAGACTCTAGGGAACTGGCTGTGGTAAAATCTGGAACCATCTCTTTCAAACTTGAAACTTGATTTCAGGTGAGAGAGTGTCATTTGGTCTGTAACGGTGATTAAGTACAATTTCAAATACCCTGCCCCTTTCTTGTAGGTGGAGGTCAAGCTTCCATCTCTTCTGCTGTGATAATACTTTCTATTGTGTTTCATATATTTTTTTATACTTACTTTGCACTGAAAGCACAAACTGAAATATTTTTGTGGTTTAAGAAAGGCTGCGATTTATTTTGTGGTTGCATCAGTGTGCATACATTCAGTGACCTGTGGGACCAAGCAGAGGAGCCATTGGGTATTGTGAGTTGCTGAGAATGAAAACAGGCTTTCAAGAAAACATGCTTTCTACCTTTATGCTGCATCTAATATTGCTCCTACTTTTCTGCTTGGATTTGTGTCAGTGCTGCATCTTCCTGCTGGCACACCTGAGCTGAGCCCTGCTCTCAGATCTAGGGTCACGGTGCAGAATGAGGGCTGCGTTCTTGGACTTCTATTTTCAATATTGGGTGTAGGTGTTTGTCTGTTAAATGATTCCTGAAGAAGAAAATCATTGCTATAAGGGGTGCTGTAGAGTTATCATGGCTCAGACAAATCTGTTTGGGTTTTTTCCTTATGTCCTTCAATACTCTTTAAAGCTGTGTGTCTAAAATATGATACAGTAGCAGGAATTGGCACCTGCAAACTTAAATGTTTGGGGTTCTATTGATATTGGTTGTGTTTGTGCATTCTTTTTTTTTCTTGGTTTGTGGTTTGGTTTCTTTTTGATTTGTAGACAGAGTTATTCTATTTTATTCTGTTTCTGTAGATTAAAAGTAGCTTTAATCCAGCACTGCTGGATGGTGACAAAAATATTTTAGTCTTTATGAATGTGAAGTTCAATATGTATTTTATACTGCTTGTCTGCTGCCTTTTAGGTTCAGTAAGAGCACAAAACAGTTCCTTATAATTTTTGTAGTGATTTTTAAAAGAATGTTATTCATTTGTATCATAATATACTGGATTGTTTAAAAATAATGTGCTGTAATATTTTCATGTTCCTTTGTCTCTTGCAGATCTAGAAATGGCAATTGCATATTGGAATTTAGTCTTGTCAGGAAGGTTTAAATTTCTAGATCTTTGGAATAAATTTTTGTTGGTAAGTACTTAGTGTATTCCTGACTATTTTAGTTCACAGTAGTCTGGCTTGTAGGCTGCTTACAATAAGGAATAAAACAAGACGTCTGAATACTTCCTTTGAACTTTTTCCTTTCTGAAAACTAACATAAAATGGTCTGATAGCAATCCAAATTAAATCTTCTTTATAAAATTTTCTAATTTAGAAGAATACAAAAAGATGTAGCAAAGCAGTAGAGCATTCTGCTTGCTTCATCCTGTATCCTCCTACTTAAGAAAGCTTCTGCATGAAATGAAGTCATGATTGTACATGGAACCTGTCTTTATTCTCAAGACGGCTGTGATTAGTCAACCATGTATTTTACCTTTTGCAGTATTAATGCATAAACTCAGTCTTCTTAAAATGTCAATTCTGTTATGACTGACTTAACCTTAAAAAGAGTTTTCTTCTTAAGTGAAAGTTTTTTATCTGAGTAATTATTTTGAATCATTTTTTTAGATAATAGTTGTGAACTGATTTTGACAGCTTTCTTTACCAGTGCAATTCTGTGGGCAATGGTATAGAGGCATAAGTTAAACTTTAGAAATTGCAAAATATTCTTATTAAAGGCCTGATTCATTCATCCATGTTTCTACATTTACATTTCTATGTACTTGCAAAATAAAATTACCTTATATAACATTACATAATGTATACTTTATCTTCACTTTTATTTTTTTAATTTATCTTTTTATCTGTAGTTTAGGAGAATTAAAAAAAAAAATCTTTCTATGCTTTGTTCCATAATAACCAATGCTTAATAGGGAAAGTGTATACTTTTTTGCAGTATTTTCTGAAGTCTTTTCTAGATTTTTGGGTAGTATATTTATTTTCTTCACTGAATAATGTACCAGTTTCATCAAGAGAACTTGTGAAAATGTTTCACCTTTTAACTGCCATAATGCACTTAACACATCCAAATTCAGATCCATAGATGGAACTGAGAAAGAGTCCTAATGTTTTTTTCCCACTTGGCTATGTGATAGAGTTTGTTGTAACATTGTTATAATAGATATTTCTGCAGATCTCCAAGCAATAATCTAGATTATGTGGTGTAAAGTGTCTTATTTTGCTACAAATATTTAACATGAATGTTTACTTTAGAATAAATGTTCAGATTTAAAAAAATAAAATCAACCTGAGAAAGAAGCAAATTAGGACTTTTTAGGATGGAGTGTGTGTGTTTGTGTGTTGCTTATTTTAAGGAACTTTTTCCAGAGGGTATGTTTGCTTGTCACATTTCTTGTAGTCAAGATACAATGTTTGGCTTGAGTGAGAGGATGTGATTGCTGTTGTGTTGGACATCAACCTCGTTAGATTTCTGAAATGGAGTTTGTTCTTTTCAATGCTTTAGAGTGTTACTGCAAACCAACCCCTACCCCAACCAAACAAAAAAAACCCACCCTGCAACACACAACCAAAAAAATACAAACACAAAAAAACCTCCAACCCATCATCGAGCAAGTTTTTTCACCTTTTTGCTGCAATCCAGAACTAGGTGTTGAAATTTAAATCCCTTTGAATCACCCCTACTATCTTCAGGTAATACAGCAGTATCAACCCACGAAGGGAGATGTGAACAGTCTGACTTGACCCTACAGGTCAAAATTGCATAGTCCTTGTGTTTTCCACACTGGGTTTCACACACTCTCTCTTCTTGGAAGTGATGACTTCAAAAGCTAAGAGAACACTTGACTGGGACTGAAATTTTTTGGAGTGCTGCTCAAACTGGCCAAGGTGGCAACTAAGTATTTGTGAATGAGGTGGTGCAGAAGGAGTGTACTTGAAATCAGACAAGAAGATGGTAGTGGAGAATTAGACAGAGTGGGGAAAAAAGGAGAGTGAGTAGAAGTGGAGCAAATGCAGGTAGTACCTTATGATGGAGAGAATAGCTGAAGAGAGACTGAGATGCTGGATCTGGAAGGCGGTCTTGGACTAAGGAGAGTGTAGGTGCATCTATAATCAGCAAGTTAAAAGAGATAAACTAGGTAAGTAAAAATGGGTAGGGGGGGTAAAAAAGGCCTCAAATTGAAATGGCAGAATGGCTGCAGTTTCACTACCTGGAATGGATGCCATTAAGGAGAAATATGAAATGCATGTGGTTTATTCTTTTCCATAATGAGATAGAACACATACCCTAAAAGCAGAAAGGAAGGCATAAAACAGCTATTAAAGACTTCTTACATTTTTTGCGTTCTTAAGTTGCAATTTATTTTGTAGCTTCCTTTGGATTTCTGTATATATCATTATAAAATACTACTGTGGAATTTTAAAATAGTTTGGATTGAACAATACCATTTTTCCTCCATTATAGGAACATCATAAAAGATCAATTCCCAAAGATACTTGGAATCTTTTGTTAGACTTTGGAAATATGATTGCAGATGATATGTCCAACTATGATGAAGAAGGTAAGTAGTACTTGAATATCTTCAAAAATTAGTACAGCTCATAAATATTGCTATAAACAAACAACAGAACATGCTGCTACTGTCTGTCTTGTTTACCTTTAGAGGTTTAGCTCCAAATATAGTGTCATACTTGTTGCTGGAACACTAATGATAAGGTGAACTAGTTTGCTGTAATATGTAAATAGAAGTGAAGATACTGTCACACTATGATATAGCACATACTATATGAACCAGTTTCAAGAGTCTCAGTGAAACTGGTTTTTGTACAGAAGTACTGCTAACTGCAAGGAAATACATCATTTTTCTACTTGCAAGAATGTCTACATGAGCGGGTTTTTTTGCTTACCTAAAAGCAATTTACACTCTGTTACTAATCCTGCAAATCCTGCTTTGGAATGACTGTACAGAAATTCTTCCTAAATGATGAATAACTCTAATAGGAATGCCATGGGTTTGCCATCAGCTAACATTTATAAACTTTGTAGTGTGGATTGCACTTTGAATACATTTTCTTTTTACTAAGAACTATTGCTGCAAGAAGACATTCAAATATTTAATTAATTAGTTAGGTGCTTATTTTCAAGTGTTTATGGTGTCATGCATGTTAAAGCCAGACTAGGCCGTAAATGTCAAAGTGAGCTTCTGATCCTTTGTATTTAGAGACTGCACCGATTTGTTGCTGATAATGACACATCAATTTCTGAATTGCTTGACTTCTCTTTAGGAGCGTGGCCTGTCCTTATAGATGATTTTGTGGAATACGCACGACCAGTAGTCACAGGAGGAAAGCGTAAAACTTCCTAACCCCAGACTTGTCGATATGGACTAAACGTGCACTCTGAACTGCATTAGATAATGAAGATTTGTTGACTGATAACTCTGCACGATGTTGCTGGTTTCAGTGGTCGTGATGACGTTCGTTCTACAGACAAAACTGAAATTCTTCCCTTCTGCTGAAAGAAAATGATGGCTGACACGCGGACACTTGAAGAACAAAACTCAGAAGATAATCGAGGCTGTTTGTAGGCTATTGGCTTCAATTATTGTACTGGTTGTATCATATAGGATGTAGATTTTGCATGATTTTATACTTTGGAGAAGTTTAAATAGAGGCCATTTTATTACAGTTTTGACAGCACAGCATGCAATTCAGTTCATGATCCAAAGTGAACACCAGCAGTTACATAAATAAAACTGTATTATATTGTACTTATATTAAAAGCAGTATTTGTGGTATATAAATTAAATCCCTAAATAAAACGTATGCAGTATGTTGTATTTTTATAAAGGTTCCGTAGATCTGTCCTAATATAGAGTTGTAATATAAATGAAAAAAACGCTTATGTTTTTTTTTACTTGTTGCCAAGATTTTAAATTTATATTTTGAAGTCCTAGATGTATAGATTGGTTACATCCAGCCTTTTGTTTTCTCCCAGTGAGATCAACTTCCTCCTTATTCTTCTTGAAGTGCTTGGACATGTAACAAATAGCATTGCTGAGGAAGGGCTGCTGCTCTATGCTGTATTGCAACTCCAGCTTTTTTTATATTAGCCATTTTAAAGTAGACCTTAAACAACCAAAGATGCTTTTGTAATTCATGTTTGATTATCATAATTCAGTTAGCCTTCAATTATGGGATTTGTTTATTTTAGATAATGAACTGGTGGAATACAACTTTAATTTTCTTTGTGGCCTAAAACATATCATAAATTCTAGTTAAATGCAACATAGTTGCAAATGCAATTCCTGGCAGGTGTCACAGAAAGTAAATGTGAATAAGCCCAAAGACTTAACTAATTGTCTTCCCCCTTGGAGAAATAGCTAGGGCTAAAGAGACTTTACGTTAATGATGATAAGCATTCTGGATATTGTGTATTCAGTAATGTTTATTTAAGCAGTAAACTATTGCAATATAATTCATCTCAAGACTAGTGGAATTGAACCAAGTTTCACCCAATGTGAATTTGTTCAGTCATTGGTTTCCGCCCTTCCACCAGCTATCGAATATAAAGTGTAGAGAGATCAGGCTCCTCTTTCTCCACAGTGTCTTCCAATGCCTAAGCACAACAAGGTTTTACTAGAAACTCCTCACCACGTCTTCACACAGGGCTCTTTTAAATGCTACCTCATCAAAATGAGTTTGTCATAACCACTGTAAAAGTTTTGTTGAAGATTTGCTAAAGAATATGTTCAGCTGTGATCAATATATTTTTCTGTAATCAGAGCTGAATAGATGCAAGAATTTTGGAGGAAATAGTGCGTTAAGCTATATAATTTATATTTCTTTGGATCACCTGAGATCCAAAGTACTGTATGACAGCATACAATTTTATTTTGCAGTTGCGAAGGTATAAAAGCTTCCGATATTCTCTTAAACTCTAATATTTAGAGTTTCATCTAAGCTTTCATTATTTATGTCCATGCAGCCTACAAGAACAAATGTACGTGCTGTGTTCAGAAAGGTTACCTTCATCTTCTGCTTGAGAGAATTTCAGTTGTGCGTGATGTTTAAAAAGCAGGATTAGGACAAATTTGAACAAATCAGCAAGTTTTCTGTTAAAAATATAGCAGGCAAGCTACACATGCTCCATGGGTGCTTTAGTAGTAGAACTTACACCCTGAGCAACAAATGTAAATGTTAGCTCTTGCATGGCAGCCACTAGGTGTCGGTGTCTCAGCTGCCTCTCTCCTCTGTGTAGGGTTAGGGAGTAATATTGAGCTGAATTATGACTTTCTGACTGCATCTATTTTTAAAGGCATTTGTGTACATAAATCCAGGTATTCTACAAAAGCCAATGGAGATTTAAAGACAGTATGATGGTCTTTTTAGTGCATTTGATTTGCCTACTCTTCCTTCCCGAAACAAGCTATTTCTGTATCTGTCCTGTAGGCTTTAGAGAACATGTAACATCTCATAACATCAGTGCATTTATCCAGCCTAAAGCAGTGGAGTGCTTGTTAATTAGCACAGTTAACTGACCAGAAGCAGTTTAATCTATTGGTATGTAACATAATTGAATATTTTCATAGTGCTGGAGCTTGTGAAACGTTTGCTCGTGCTACAACTTCCCTCAAATCAACCTGTTGAACCTTTTACCTTTTAAAATAAATAGAGCATAAAAAATGCATGTGGATTGAAGTTTGTAGCCTTGTTAATCGGAGGAAGGAGCTTAGCATAGTATTCAGTTTCTGTATATACACACTTTCTTAAGCCTCATTCCTGTGGGTATCCTTCATGGAAGACACTTTCCAACAGAGGAAGACCAGACAAAATATCCTCAAGATAGGAGTTACGCCTTCGCAGCCAGCTTCCTAGGTGTTAATAGACTTTTCCTCTTGTTCTTCCTAGTCTTCTGCTCATTTGAAGCCAAGTATGCATTTTACATTCCCGTAAGCAATAGCATGGAGTTAGACCTTCACATTTGAACAATCATTAAAATAAATGCAAATAAACTGCTTCCAGAAGACAAGTTCCTTATGTATTTTAATAATTTGCTACTGTTCTACTCTACAGGGCACTCTGACTTACTTTTTTAGGTAAGCTGGTACAGTGGTAACACCTGGGCTGATCCATTTATAATCATAAATGGTACAGATGTCTTCAAGTTGTTCAGTGCATACAGTATTACTTCCTAGATAAGCTGTATGTATTTTTAAACTTGGTGCCAAGTTGTTTGATTTTACGTCCTGGAGTGTTTGAAACTGAGCCATAGGACTTGTACTTGCCAATTCTAAATTTAAATGTAACTTATCATGTGTGTCATGCCAAGGAGAGCAAACCTGCAGGCATCTGCTCATTCAGTGCACCTGAGAAATTTGCTGCTGAGTAAGCTGTACGTGTGTAAATGGAATTTTTGTGGCAATGGAAAAAGGAATAAATGGACTGTCAACATAAAGGATTGAAGTCAGCCATGTGAGATGTCTGTATGATTTTTGTCAGCTTTCTGTGTTGGAAGCCTTGCAGAGGATAGTGGGTTTGTTTTGTTTTCTGGTTAATTTGTTAAACTCTTGCATTATTATTCCGTCGGTCAGAAGAGGGCAGGATTTTCTCATGAATTTTTAGCAGCTATAACAAATGTCTGGTTTGCTCATATGTGCCACCTTTAGGTTTTTAAGAAGCTTTAAGAAGTATTTAGCTGTAGTGCAGCATCTACTGCATTTAACTACTGCTAGTGACCAAACTCAATTTGAGTCATTAGTTTGTACTGGCAATGAGAGGTGTAATAGCAATGAAAGTCTTGCTCAGTCCTAGGCTCTGAATTCTGAGGGAGAAGCAGCATCCTCAGAACTCTCTGCAAAGACCTTCAGAGGTATATATTCATTTTCTGAAAGTTTAAATCAAAATAGTTGTCCTGTGTACTCTCCCAGCTGGCATCCTGCTCCATCCTCAGTGGTACTACACTCAGCCAGACTGGTGGTTCAAGTGGTTCCCATCCCGAGTGAGCACAAGAGGACTCGAATATCCCAGTGGGTGAGCAGGCCCAGCAGTGGAACTACTTGTCCTTGTCCTGAAAGCAGGTTGTTTCACCAACCACTGGCTGCTTTGGTGTCACACAAGTCTGTCTGCCTTCTCCTATAACAGTGAAACTGCTGATGCTGATACCTGAACCCGTGGCAAGCTCTTTTCCTTTCAAGTGTCATCACCAATAGTTTCCCTCGGCTGATGCCAACCAGCACCTGGCACACCAAAAGGCACAGCCCTTCTGAAAGGGAAAAAGTATAATGTTTTACAACCATTAGAACTGTTTTTTTAAAAAATATTTAATAAAACATGTTTTCTGACCTTTGCATCATATACAGCATGCTGGGTAGAATCCAGTGAGGGTGACACACCTCTAAAATGAGCTTTTTTTGTTATAAACTATTAACAGAGAGGTCTGCAGCTGCTTCTGCAATCACATGCAGAAAGCTCCATATTTCAGACAAGTGGGTAAATGTACATGTCTTTGTGAGAAAAGCCTGGGGAAGCTTGAGCACATTCAAGTTTTGACTGAGTATAATTATTGCGATACTCTTCCTGGTGGCTGTACTTGACAAATTCCCATGTATTTTTTCTTGTGCCTCTTTTTTGCAAGAAGTGAAATATGCTATTTGTTGTTAGGCAAACCCTATAGGGTTCATGTCGTGACACAGGCTTTCTGTCAACAGGGTAAAGAAGAAAGAATCCCATTCTGTGATGTTAAAGGAATATTTTTCCTTTAAGGCAGTGGTGTAAAGTGGTACAAAAATGATTCATCCCATCTATTAAGGAATTGAGAAAAAACAGTCTTTTTTTTCCAGAATCTCAATTGAACATGTTCTGTAATTAGTATCATTGCTGAAGGAACGATCCTGTTGCCAAAGTGAAACCCTTCACTTCAGTAGTTGCAAGGATGCAGCTCTGACAGAAGTCGGATACCCGTCTGATACCAACCCCTCCTTTTCTAGGATAGGGCTCTGCATCCTTCGGTGAATTTGCATCACTCACTCCCAGGTGAAGTACTTGGGGTGTAGTCATCTTCTTTTAACTTAAAATGCTGGATGGCTAGTGTTGACAGAGCAGTCTCAGCCCATGCTACTTTCACCAGTTCGTTTATCCATAAAAGACAACAGTACCCATATAGCCCAGGAGCCCTCTCGTGGGTGGTGGAGATCATGGAGTCAAGTCCCCTCAGGTGAAGGTGGCGGGTGGAGCCATGTTTGCTGAAGGCATGCTTTCATGTTTTCATGCAGGGTTTCAAATGCAATTGAGCTGAAACAACAGCGTGCTGACACCAATATGAAGAAGTCTTTTCTCTGTCCTGCCTTCTCATTCTTTTTTTCTGGATTCTCCCCATCTGAAAGCAGTCATATGTACACTAATGAGAGGTTACCAAAGATACCTTTTTATCTGATTTAACTTTTACCAAACATTTTTTGCCAGGTCTACTTAGGCATTTTTCCTATTGTGAATATGTATGATAAATGAATACTTACCCATCTTAACGGAGTTATTGTATTTTGGCTGTGTTGTAAAATATCATACTTGCATATCTTCAGAAATTGTCTCCTTTGGGGGAAGAATGTATGTCAGATACTGGGGTGCCTAACGTACCTCTGCCCAGAAAGTTCATGTAGTTCACAGAACTACAAGAAAAGATCGCGTGCAATTAAGAAGTTAAATGAAAGCTAAGTTCTTTGGTGCATATTCCATTTTGTAGAGTTGAAAAATAGAACTTCACTGAAATCTTCTCTGGGTTTTCAGTATAGCCTTGTTTCTAAAGCCAAAGATTTTATTCCTAATTTGGGCTGTGTTACAAGCAGCTAAGTGTGCGTGCAACAGGGTGAAGTCCACGGGAGGCAAAAGGGCAGTGCAACTGCCAGCCACATTCAGAAGGAAGAGATAAATGGAAAACTAAGAATAGCTTTGCCCATTTTCAGGAAGGAACCTTCCACCTAGCCCTTGCTAGCTCCCTGCTGTGCCTCAGAAGGTGATTTCTCCCTTCTGACCTTACTTTGCGAGTTCAACTTCTTATGTGCTTCCAAACCATAATGCTCTGGGGGAATAGAGAAGAGGTGGGTGCCCCAGGAGGGT
Source organism: Scolopax mira (assembly GCA_004320125.1). Taxonomy (NCBI): domain Eukaryota; kingdom Metazoa; phylum Chordata; class Aves; order Charadriiformes; family Scolopacidae; genus Scolopax; species Scolopax mira. Next base: position 15,719 of record BJBW01004754.1, on the reverse strand, counting down.
GCGTGGGCCTGTGACGGAGACATCAACATCTGTGCTTCTGCCTGGTGTGGCTCTTGTAAACTGCCTTGGCCTTAGTTTTCCATTTTGGGTGCTCACTTTTGGACATGAAGAACCGGAAGTAACTCTGACAGTGCAGGGGTGTCCCTAAGATTACCTCTATCTTGCTTAAATACCCTGTTTGTGGGAGATGATACCTGTTCCCACAGCAGTGCAGAGCAGAGGGGCTGACATCCTCACTGCTCAGGGTGAGCTGTCTCTAGAGCAGGTTGGCCATGGCCCCACTATAGAATACTTGGCCTTGCATCACCCTTGGTCCCTATACAGTGCCCCTGGTATCCTAAGCCATAATTTCCCCTGTTTTGTGCTTTTTGAGTTCAGAGTTGTTCCTTCCTAGCCATGGAAACACACCCTCAGTGTCCTCTTCTTAATACTCAGCACTTCTGTTACCCCAGTCCTAATCTTTAAAAGAAGAACGTACTAATAGAGGCCACTTTCACCACTTTGGCATCTTATTTCTTACAATGTAGAATAAGGATGGCGATGCTTGTCTGTGTTCTGCAACTGCATTAAGTCTTCTTGTGAAGTACTGTGATATTTTTACACACGTCAATAGCTCAGTCCACGATTAACTGCTCATTGTTCTGGGTGATAGGAGGGTGCATCCTTTACATTGTTTTTCCATCTAACTAGTAGTCAGTATTGCTTTCTGAAAAAGAGAAAAGAAGGACAAAGATCTTTCCCCAGGTATCCTTTATCAAAATTACAATCAAGCCAATCAAAGCTTTCTGGTTAGTAGCGATTTGTGAGTCTTTGGGACAACATGGATGGTCGGTCAGAACCATGATCTGAGTCACTCTCAGCCAGACCCCTTGAAGGAAGACGTTCAGCCTACACAGAGCTGTGTTTGTGGACAAGACCTGTTGAAAAGGCTGACAGACTGCAGAGCCCCTTCTTGTACTGCATGTCAGAAGCACAGAAAACATCCTGCAGTAACAGAACAAAGCATGGAATTGCAAAGGTATCGAGTTTGAAAGGATGCTATTAATAAAGCTTGGTTCTTACCAAGTGAGATTTCTCCATCCATGAACTTTCTTAAATTCACAGGATGCCATTTAAATACAGCTTTCAAAATAGTTTCCTTTCAGAGTCCAAATGTGGGCTGCACCTGAGCTCGGCCTTAGGAAAAAGTCACTCTTTGCCAGGGAATAAGAGTCAGGGGATTGAAGCCGGTGTTTTGTTCAGTGTTTATCCAGAGGTGCAGAGAATCAGCAAAACATTCTTGTTGTAGATGAAACCAAGCAAGAAAGCTGTGGACAAAGTATCACCATCGAGCATAATTAGACACGTCTGCATTGACTAGATCTCTTACTGCCTAACCCCTCAGTCTAGTGTCTACAGAGTTTGGAAACTCCCTTTTTAACAGGCTTTCCTTCTGACTGGTCCCTGAAGGGGAGGCTGGCTCCAGCGTATCAGAAAAAGAGAAGGAAAATATATTAATTTGCAAGTTATTAAATAAATAAACACCCCAGTGGAGACATCTGTTTTTTCTGGGTGTAGAGTTACTTACGCTGGGTAGGGCTAAGGATTTCCTGGCTTGCTTTACGCTGGGTTGCAGAAACGAGGCTTTTGCCCTTCGCTTTGCAGGTCCACTCTTGCGGTTTCATTGAACAAAGCCACTGCAAAATCCTGGGGTTATGAAATATTTCCTCTCCGTCAGGTCCCGGACAAGAGATGGCATCTGCAGAGCCAGAAAAGGAAGTCCTTGCCTTATAGAGAGCGCCCTCGGTGTGACACAATGGCTGATATAAAGTGTCAGGGGAGCTGAGGCAAAGGCAAAGGAACAAAGAAAGATCAAGATTCGGTGGCTGCCTTGGGCAAAAGGAAAGCGGGAAGTGTCTCGGGGATGGATAAATTTAAGGCTGCACTCGTGCTGGCTGGGGTAGGGGATGCGCTTGGTTATCGCAATTTCTCCCGAGAAAACAATGCCCTAGGTGCAAAAATCCAGCAGGAGCTGAAGGAAATCGGAGGGCTGGAGAACCTGGTGCTCTCTCCCGACAAGTGGCCCGTAAGCGACAACACGCTCATGCACATGGCTACGGCAGAGGCTGTCATCACAGGTAGGTACGCAGGGACCAGAGAGCGCAGGCTGGGAAGGAACAAAGCTGCCGAGCTATTCTTCTTAGAGTGCTGGGGACGCCAGGAGAAAGTATGTTTCCAGGAGAAAGGAAATGATAACGTGCATTAGCCTGTCTCCTCCGTGAGCATAACCTCATGGCCCCTTGCACAAACTGGGGAGCTTTGATATCTTGAACATGGAGGGGCTCTCCCGATGCTTTCCCTAGGTTTATACAGTTGGTTGAAGCTTAAAGACTAAAATACCGTATGTCCAGCATAACAAAAGTAATTGCTAAGTAGATTACCTGCACACTGGAATATGTCAGGGAATAACAACATAGCCAATAGAAATTCTCTGTAAGAGATAAGAGCTCTTAAGTACATTTTCAAGATATTTATGTTCAGAACTCCAGGCTGGAGTAGAGTCACCATAATACCTCTTTCAGGCTAAAATCACGAGCACTGTCTTCTCCTTGCTGCCTCTCAGGCAAAGGGTTGCACCTGCAAGGCCAGAAAGGGAACAATTTGCTTTCTAAGGAGAGCTCTGTGTCTTTAGTCCAAAAACTATTCCAACATACTATGTTTATTATAAACTCTATCATATTAATGGAAGTATTAATGAATGTCTTCTAAAATCACAATAGTTTGAGAGAGAACATTTGGGTTTTCTTAAGGTAGGAATAGTCTTCTGTAAGATGTGATGATATTTATATCGACACCCTACCCATTGGACTAGAGCTTTTTGAGACTGTCAAGATCATCAGATCATCATCAGAAGTACACTGGTAGACAGTGACCATTCAGCAGTATTTTGATTCTTCAGAACAAATCAAAATTTTTAATCTTTATGAAAATATTCTTGATTTTTCTCAACACGTGTAACACTGAATAACTAACAGTAGCAGAAGCTCACAATGGAGCTTCACTTCAATGAAATTTCCCTTGTGCTTCTGTTTCACCGTTTTATCAGCCTGCTTTCAATCTGCTCTAAATTTAGTACATAGAGATCAGTTGAAGAGTGCGTTGGACACTTCATGCTTGGCTGTTAGCTAACCAATGGTTTAAGGGGTAGCTAATACACTAAAGATAAGGGCAAGATGTCAGCCTATCAAGAAAAAGGATGACTAACATATTTCTGAATATAGGTTATGATTAAATATGTATCGTATGTTTCTTGTTTATTGAACTCTCTAAAACCAAAGCTTCTGGGTAATCAAGACAGTTAGACTAACAGTAAAATAATAAATCTTATTTCTTAAATATAGCAGGAGCACTGTGGCTCTAAAGAAAAAAAATCTCAGCTATAATTCCCATCAGCTGTGCTTATCCTGCACTTTCATTTCTTTAGCCTGGGATCAGACAAGCTTTTTAAAAAGGTGCTTTTATGGGCTGGTGAGAAAGCAACAAGCTGCTGTGGGGAATTTTAGTGAGAAATCTTTGTTTCGTAGTAACATGGGGTAAAGCGAGTCCTTCTCTCTGCTACCCATAAGGGAACTAGAACAATTCCTACCCACAGCAGTGTCTCCACCTGGCAAGGGAAACACCAAAAAGCCACTGGGCTTGGTCATGGCCCTGCCCAAGTACAAAATCACTCAAGTCAACAGGGTGAAGCTAAAGGTGAACATGGGTCTGTGAGGCTGAAGGCAGCTGCCACCAGCCCCAGGGACCTGCCATCCTCATGTGTCAGGGAACCCTTGCTGCCAGTTCTGAGACTTTAGGGAATATATAAAGACTCTTTTCAGTGGAGCCCAGAGAGGCAGGACAAGGGGCAATAAGAACAAGCTGGAACACAGGAAATTCCATCTCAACATGAGGAAAAACTTGTTTATTTAGAGGGTGACTGAGCACCCAAAGGATCCTTCCAACCCCCACCATTCTCTGGTTCTGTGATACTGAGCACCTGGAACATTACCAGCCAAAAAAAAAAAAAAAAGGTGGGAATAAGCAATAAAAACATTCCTGTCTGTCACTGCCCTGCTCCCTACATGTCCCATTCCCCTGGCTGTCTGCCCGCTGGCCACAGGCAGCACCCCCTGGGTGCATACTTCAGGTACGTGCAGGATGCTGGCAGGCTGGGATGAACATACCCAGGGCTTGCTGTGAAGTCCCATCACTGGGGTGCTGTCCTGAGGGGGGGTCCCAGCCTGAGGCTGCAGCAGGAGCCAAGCGTGAGGTGGAGGTTTGTGTTAAGGATGAAGGTAGTTCTCACCCAGGGAGGCGATTTTGGCCAGTGTTTCACCGGCTGCAGAGAGGACATCCCAGGAGGACCATGGCCAGAAGCAGAGGGGGCTGCTGGCACTGCTGCAGACTGAGCTGGCACTCCTCAAATCCACCATGTGCACAGTCTGAAAGTTTGATCCCACAATGAAGGATAAATGAGGCATCTACTTCCAGTAGGAACCTGTCCCATAAGGAAAGGACAAAAAGAACACCATCAAAAGCAGGGGAACTACCCCTGCTACAAGGAAAGCCTTTTCCTCTCTGACATAAACTCTGATTTTAAAAATATAAGTGTTCATTTCTAAAGAAAGAACAAGTCCTATTGACTTGATGGTTGAGACGGCAGCCTGGGTCCAGCTGCAGGAACCACGGTGGGCTCAAGCAGCCCAGAGGTGCTGGACTGCAGGGCTCTAGGGGCAAGGCTTCTGCAGAAGCTGCTGGGCAGTAAATCCTGCTCCTGGCTCCCATCCAGATAAACTGACACCTGATTCCTAAATCTGGAAAGAGTCGGCAGCTTGAAAGTATCTTATTCCTCTAGGATTGTATATGGGATGGCCAGCATAATGGACAGGCTATTTTTTTTTTAATGTGAAAGGAGGAGAATCTTGGTTTTACACTGCACCTTTTTATTCCCCTGTCTGCATAATGGATACTTTCAAGTGGCTCCAGTGTATGGGGCTCCAAACTGTCTCTTAAATTAAACTTCTTGTGTGGATGTCAAGATATCACCATCTTTGACAAAATCAGGATATTTTTAGAAGAACTTCCCCTCCTGTGTCATTCAATCTGCATCAAACCAAGTATTAAATGGTGTTTCTCTAAGTACGTAGGAAAGATATAAATGGACAAAACCTGACAGCCTCCTCAGTTCCCACTGATTACACAATTCTGTCAGATGCCTGGGGAAGATTTTCCTCAGCAAGAGCTGAGGGCAGGGGTCCTCAAGACCAGAAACACACAACAGCAGCCAAAAGATGCAGCTACTCTGAAGAAACAGTGCATGTTTAACAGGTAGAAGCTTCCTCCTCAGGCAAGACTATAGCCCTTGGTAAAAATAATCTATACAGAGATACTGTTAGTGAACTTATTCCAGAAATAAATTTATCCGCTGGAAATACTATAGACTGTAGGGATTTACTACTCTTACTCATCTTTATAATAATTTTTATAAAAGTTTGCTCTTCTGGTGACTGTACTGACATAAAATATAGGGATGCTTGCATGAAAGATTTACAAATTTCAGACAAAATAAATATAAAATACTGAATAAAAAATAATGTCACTAATTCCATTTTTTGTTTAATCATACATACCTCTTTAAAATGATTCAGTGGTAATTTAAAAAAAAAAAAAAGAAAGAAAAAGGCTTTCATTTTTAATTTGGATTTGTGTCTGCAGATGATGGCAAAGGCACAGGCTGAGCCAGGCACAGCTGGCTTCATGTGCACTCCCAGTCCCCACAATGGCAACACCCTCACCTTACAGTTAGACACCCCTGTAAATACCTCACACCACGGAGCCTAAATAAAGCCCCTGAGCAGCTGCTGTTGATGGACAGAATGCGTCACCTTTCCGATTAAAGGAATTAAGAGTGGAAAGGCAAGCAGAAAAAGATGATAAGAGAGAGAGGAGGCTGTTCTCCCTCCCGCCCGCTCTCATGGTGTGTAAAGATGTGTTGAGAGCAGCACCAGGAACACGAGCTGGTGTATTGGAGGTGGAAACAGAAACATTCTGAAACGCGTAGTGCGCTTGCTTGTTTGTTTTCAGCGCTCTCCTGCCTTCCCACAGCAACCTTCTCTTCCCTCCTCTGAGCAGATTACTGGTGTTTAGAAGACCTGTACCGGGAGCTGGTAAAACGCTATGTGGATGCTATCGACAAGCTCTCGGGGAGGCGGCCAGACCCTGCTACCATTGAAGGCTGCAGGGAACTAAAACCAGACAACTACCTTCTCGCTTGGCACACACCGTTCAATGAAAAGGGTACGGCACCGCTTTCCGTTTACAGATCCTGGCTGAAATAATGCATGCTTTCGGTGTTTGTGGCTGTATGGAAATTGTTTCCTTTTTCCCCCTGACCTCAAAGGCTGCTACCTCTGAAACGCTTCCATGTTTCCCTGAGGATGGCAAGAGATCTGCCAGGAATTCCTTCTGTAGGGCACTATGTCCTCTCGTAAATGAACCCTTCCCTCTTTAACATCTATTTAAAGAGACTTTGTTCTTGGCTTTGTGCCTCTGGGTGTAGATCTTTGTCCTTGAGTTTAATGGTTATTTTAAGAAATATTTTCTGCTGTTTTCCATTTAGATGTTTGTAGTCTTGGATCTTCTCAGGGATGGCAGATGTGAAACAAAAACCCGAGCCTGTGAAATGCTCTGTGCACCAACATGTTCACTGGAGGGAAAGCAGAGAGTTGCCTCCAGGTGGACACCCTGTTAACAACTATGACCATTTTGCTTATAATCCCTAATATTCTTAGCCCTGTTTCCCTACCCATGACCCTCTCTTTCTTTCTCTTTATGATAATTCCATTTTATGATGAACTGAATTTATGCTTCAAGTTAAATAACACACATACAGCTATGTGAATCTTGAAAGACTGTAGAGACACCACATCATCATCATCAGAGGAGGAGGAGGTAGACCTGAGCAGCCACAAGACGGTGGCAGCTCACACGGATGTAGTGCTGTGTCGGTGTGATGTGATGCTCTTCCATGGCAGTATGTATTGTCACTGCTCAACAGCATTGCATATTGATGCAACGTCGTGGCAAAGACCCGGTGGCACAACGCCATGGCTATTTCTGGGTCTCCACAGCCAGTTTTCCCTGACATAAAAAACATCCCTCACTCAGCCCCCGCTTCTCTCAACAGCTGCTGGGAGGGAAAAGGATCCCCTCCCCATTTATCCAGCCAGGCAGATCTGAGAGTGCCCCCTTGGCAGTTGTCATATGTTTTCTGATTGACAGTGAGTAAAATTTGGTTAAAATGATTATAGGAGCTGACGGTGGCCCTGAGCAGCTCTCACTACCTCCAGCAGTGGATCTTGGCTGTCCATTGCTGTGTTGGAGCCACATTTCTTCTTTTAGCCTTCCTCCCCCCCAGCTTTCCACAATGAACTTTTTGCTTTTAGGATAGTCTGGCCTAGAATGATCTAAAATTAATTCTTGCCTTGATATCTGGCAGCTAAAAACTTCCTTCTCCATCTGATCTGACAAATATAATCCTGAATACCCCAAGAAGCCTTTTTTTTCACTACGAGAGCAAAAGAACCAGTGACCTGGAGATGTTCACCCTACCATGGGACCTGACACTGCTATGGACATAATTAACTTTTTAATTGAATTTTCACAAATTTCTCAGGGCAAAAACACTCCAAGGGCATTGAATGCCTAGCAGTCAGATAATATCTTCAATGGTCTGGAACAAAAATGCTGGTTTCTTGGGGTCATTTTATTTTACCTCACTTTTAGCAAGAATTCATATGCTGGACTTCATGGACCAGTGAAGTCATAGCTTAGGTAATTTTGCATTGCTTATATGAAGCTTTTCACTTAAATTCATGTGGGTATAGTCAGCAGTCTGAGTTCTTAAGTCAAACTGCCCTGTGTATATCTTTGCCATCTCATGTCATGCTCATTGCCACACCTCTACAAAGAGGTACCCAAATTATGTTAAAGGCTGGTGAGATTCCTGTGACCACCAGAAGACTTACCCAAGGCTCACTAGCATCTTTCACTTTAACAAATTGTTTCCGATTTATGGCCTTGATAATCTCAAGGATGAAATTTTCACTGTTGTGTGTTTGCTGCTCTTTGTCCGTCAGCATTTGTTTAAAATTTTGATATAGATGAGTGTTCTGTCTCTGGAACATGGTAAAAATGTTTTGCTCCATTGCTAAAAACTCCAACTGTTCAGAAGAGACATCTCTAACAAGGTGGTGCCCCCTGGGCTGGAGATGTACCTTCGGAGACATGGCGAAAGTCCAGTCAAATGGTAACTTGGCTCTAGCTGTATCATGTGCATTTCAGACTGCAGCATCCATGCAGCTACTTTATTTGCAGCTACTGGGGTAGCTATGGGGCTTCCTAGTAGCACTTGAAAGCAGTGCCTTTTTGCCAGTGGCATTGCCAGGGGAGCATGAAGAAAAAGTATGAGTTAAATGCAGAAAGCCGGGGAGAAAAAATGAAGGCTAAGACACAGAGGGACAGGAGATAAAGGGGCCAGGTTCTAAGTTCTCATGCAGGTCTGTAAGACACATCCTCTTCAGGGCTTAGCAGCCATTAAGCTGATCTTTATTAATCTACAGATGTAGAATTCCACAGATTCTACTCTTCACCTCAGAGTGAAGAAAAGGACACTGAGGTATTACATACTAAAGGAGAACATCACGGATAAATGAAAGTGATGTAATAAGAAAGTGTCAACACAGCTTCTGTGAAAAGAAGTCATACCTCAGAAATCTCTTGGAAAGCTCATGAAATAGCCAAGAAACAGGAGGAAAAAGGAGACATGAAGGTGGTCTGTTAGGATTTCCAAAAGATATTCAACAAGGTCCCTCCTCTAAGATACTAAGCAATGAGACACTAAGTTGCTACAGGATGATGGAAAGGTTCTCCTGAGGACAGACAACTGGTTAAAAGACAGTAAATAAAGAGCAGGAGATTGCAGTTGCCTGTCTTCTCCATAAAGAAGAAAGACAACCCTTTCACTGATAAAGAAAGGCTAGCAAGGGATGAGGAAGCAAGCTCTGAGCTTGCAGGGAATAAAATGGTATTTTGCAAAACCTTTCATGTCACATCTATTAAGTGTTTGGCCTTTTTCTGTAAGAGTTATTGCACACAAAATTTACACATTAGACTCTGAGGGGGAAAGAAAGAAATGTCTTCAGTTAACCTAATTAGATCATCTAACAAGGGTGCTCTCTCAGAATAGCAGCTCTCTGGGGAGAAGACCTCTTCTCTTGAAGTTCAGATCCTAGTTACTCTGTGCTGTGCCTGAACATGCCAATAGGTGGCTGATGTCAGTTTGGCTCAGGCTTCAGTTTGGCTTGAAGTAAATCTTCGTGCCATCTCCTCTACCACACTTTGATCACACTCATGATCTTTGGACACCCAAACTTGAGCCCCTTGAGAACAGCAAGCAGTGCTCCAAGAGAGCCTCAGGTGCTCTGCACCCCCAGAGGGCACAGCCCAGGGGAGCAGCTGAGGGCTTTTCTCAAGATCGACGTCTAAAAACCCTGACTCTTGTTCCTCGGCATCTGCTACTTCGATAAACTCTGGCCAATGAATTCCTCCTACTATGCCATCGTACTGACTAATGGGGATACGGCCTTTCTCGATGCTTCCCACCTGGGAAAGTCATGGAGAATATGCTCCTAATGCAGGTTCCATGGAGGTTAAAATTAGGTGGCATAAATATGCTGCTTATCTTCCAGAGACCAAGTAGAGAAATGCTGATTGCTCTCAGCTATACCCAAGGTCACTGGGACGTGTGACTGAGCAAAGACAGTGCTAAAAATGCCAAGTACTTTGAAAAATCGAACGCTATCCATCTCAGGGTGGGTGCCTGTAATGAGTTAAAGCTTTTTTGGCACTGGCTTACCAGCTGCAAAGAGGAGATAATCACCTCACTGGTGCCTTGTGAAGATAAGCTCATTAAAACTTCTGTGGGATCCTGATATTACTGTGATAAGTACTGCAGAGAAGCTCATTAGTAAATTTTAACTCTCCATTCATTGAAGTGTTTCAAAGTTGAACACCTGGGTTCATGCACTCAGTGATGAGGATTAAAAGAAATACTGAATTAGCTCTTCAATGAACTTCATGCTGCACGAGGCAGATATACCCAAGACCAAGCTCAGTAAGTGGAGGCTGTACTATAATGAGTGTGCACACAAGCACTGACTGCAGGTCACATGGGAGACCTCCATTCTGACATTGCCTAATTTTGGAGAATTTGGCTCTGTAGCTTTTAGTTTGGTTTTGGACACATTATTTTTTTATGTAGCAGAAACTATTTATCTACGAGTGGGGTTCTCTAGGATTAAACGTTTGTTAAAATTGTAAAAAAGATCAACTGTGATGCTCATATAAAGTGTTTTATTCATGTATTAAGCATGAAAACTACTCAAATAAATGCGTAGTGAAAGTGCATCTGTTTTCAAACTTCTCTTTCTAGTGCTGGCATCTGGAGCAAGCAAAAGAGAGGTGTCAGCCAAGAATGAATAAAGGTGGCATGAAAGTTTGAATCGAACAAGTGCTGTGAACAGCTGAGCATGATGCTTTCTGAACCTGCTATGCACTTTGTAGCACTTGAGAATATTGGGATATACCTGTAAAACCAGGTAGAAGCACTTGTAGAAGCAAAACTCCACTCAAGAAACTTTCAAATCTTGTAACTCACTTAGTGCGCTAATTTCCCACTCCCTGAGGAATTCTCACACATAGGTTGAATGAATAAAATTCATTTTATTCATTCATAAAATGTGCTTGTTTCACATTTTATCAACATATTTGTGTATCATTAGTCTCCTTTTAAATGCTTGCATTATCTTTTTCCTTTAGGTTCTGGCTTTGGAGCATCCACAAAAGCCATGTGTCTAGGGATGCGATACTGGAAGCCAGAAAGGCTGGAGTCACTCATTGAAGTGAGCATTGAGTGTGGACGAATGACTCATAACCATCCCACAGGTAATGTCCGCTGACGTGTCGGTGCACTGAGGTCCCTAATGATGCTTTGTGCTTCCATGGGAACTAACTTGGCTCCTGGGAATTCACCTGGATAAATTGCTTCCTGCTTTGCAGCAGATTCCAAGGCCTTGCTTTGAATTTTGCTTGGATAGTATATACGTGTATACATTGCTTACATAACCTTACATATCTGCTTGTATATTACACAAACAGCAGCCTCAGGAGTAGGAGTTTTCCCTCCTAGAATCCTAATAACTAAAACACAGCCCGTCTTGTCAAAAATGTATTCATGTCACTTGCACAGATCAAATTGTAGGATTCATGTACATTGAGAAGACTTGCTGTTATCATGCAAGTTTATGGTTCAGGGGATAATAGCATTTTACTCTTGACGGGTTTTGTCATACCCAATCACTATAGGTAAAGGTAGAGGTAGAAAGCAAAAAAAAATCTAACTCTGCATATTTTAAGAGACAATCTGAAACATTCTCTAAACAAAACATAAACAAGTAGATTTAATGTTTTGAATATTTACATCTGTCATTCTGATAATTCTATGCTACATAAGCATGAATTCATTCTGCCTGCTTTAAACAAGAATAAACAAAACCATAATGAATAGTGACATTCAACACACTCAGTGCTTTGAAGCAGTCAGAAAAGCCATCAGGATGGCATAAAATTAGGAGAAAATAATTCAGAACAAAGCAGAAAGTATCATTAAGCCAATATATAAAGTCCATGGCACATTAGCAGCAGCAAGATTCCTTGCAGATCTGGGTCTTCTACCTCAGAAAGGACTTACTAGAGACAGAAAATGGCAGCAAGGAGCATCCAAGTAATCAAATGCCTTCTGTAAAAGGAGAAATTACACCCAGAAGGAGTTTTCAGCTGGGAAAAGAGTGAGGAAGCAGAGAGGAGAAAGATGGAAGGGCCACCACGGACTTCGCCACCATCCTGAAAGGTGCCAGGAAAACGTCAGTTGTGATTCTCATAACTCAAAGACAGGGGAAACCCAATTGACATGTCAGTCAGGACTGAAACAAACAGACAAAGGAAATACTTCCTCGTGTTGTGCAGAGTCAAGCTGCAGACTTTGCTGCTACAGGAAGCTGCAAAGTCCACAGATATGCCTGGGTTCAAAAGGGATCACAAGTGCTGTTGCTGTTAAAGTGGACAAGAAGTGCTGTTGCTGTTAAAAGCAATCAAGCTGTGGAATTAAAATTGCCTTAAGCTAGTCCAGAAGCTCTGGGGAGCAGAGCAGCCAAACCAATTAGGCTTACTCTGTACTGACATCATAGACAGAGCTAGAAACCTTGGCTGGGACTTGTTTTCTTCCCTGATGAGGGGCAGGGGCTACATGAGGGCTGCCAGGAGCAGGGCAATAGCAGCAAGGGGAGGGGGCTACCTGGGGAGTGGGCAAGAAAAGACTGACAGCCCCCCAAAAACCTTCTGGTCATGCCCTAGCCTCTGTCACCCTCTTCACCACCCATTGCCCTCTTCTAACCCTTTGCTTCATCCTTTAAACCCTCTGCTGCCACCCTCATGCTGAATGTGACATTCAAAGATCTTTATGGCAGTTGCGTTAGATGCCGTCTATCTGAGTGAGACCCTTTGAACTGGCTCTACCTGCGTTTTTTTGTTCTTTCTGAAAACATCTATTACATCTCGGGTTAGACACACCTTTGGCCTGACCCAGTATTGCAGGTCTTGTGTCAGGGAGAATGAGTAATCCTTTCTTCTGGACTTGTAACCTCCTAAAATAATTTGGTTTTACCTTCAGCAAAACACATGAAGTTCATGCTTACCTCTACGCATGAGTGAGCCTTTTGGACCCATGCACCAACAGAAGCACATGCATTAATACTTTGCTTACCTGGGGCTTATTTAAATGACTGAGTTGTTTTCTTAACATTCTCTTGCATGTTGCATTGGGTGGATTTTGTTGCCCCTGACAGATTGCCAAGAGCACAAGCAAATATGAGAAATTATCTCCTCTGGTTTTGACATCATGGAAGTATTGAGCGCCTGTTAACAGAAAGTTCATCTTAATTATGTTCGTATCCAAAATGGAAGACCTAGGTAGCCAGGTAGATAGCATGTCCTACTTGGACAATTGCTTCTTTCCTCTAAGGGGACAAGTCCATGTCACCCAAGGCATGGACTTGTCGCCTTAGAGTAAAATAAGCTAGAACTAACATTAGATCTAACAACCACAGCACTTGAGCTGGATGACTCTGTAAGCAAGGTGATACAGCTTGGAACCGAACCACTTTGTGCAAGTCAATTATTTCATGTGACTTCAATTAGAAGATTTTTAGTATTACATTAGAGGATGATGTTTATTTTTGACCCCTACCTCAATTTCTGTCATGTTACACCGCTGAGAACAGAAGGTCCCTTCTATGTAAAATAAAAGTTGTAAACCAACGGGCATTGCACATCAGCCAAGAATCTCAACATGCCATGTGCCAGTCTGCAAACAGGCGGAGGTAGGTTATGTACATTCGTTAATCTGCCCAACAGCCATGAGGCATTCCGCTAACGATTTTACAAAGGACACGGCAAGGATAGTAGGAGCACAGGCCATGCATTGGTAATCATTGCTTTCTATGAATTCCAGGCTTCCTAGGGTCCCTGTGCACAGCTCTCTTTGTGGCCTATGCAATACAAGGGAAACCCCTTGTGCAGTGGGGAAGAGAGATGATGAAGGTTGTGCCAATGGCTGAAGAATACTGCAAGAAGACAATTCGCCACATGGCAGGTAACGTGTCCGAACCAAGAGCTGTTTTCTTAAATATACGTTCAGTTAGAAAGACACTGAAGAAACACTACTCCCCAGTCTTTCAATTTTTGCTGCTTCCCCCCCTCTCCCAAATCCACTGACTGTCCTCCTGCTTTCTCTACCCAGACTGTAAGGTCTTTGCAGGTCGTGCCACCTTCTTCTACTTTCTGTTAGGTGCCTGGCACCTTGGTGGCAAAAATACAAAGAGGAATAGCAATGATAATGCCCTACTGCAGTTTTAGTTTTAGGAAGTCTTCAAAGATTGCTGAGCAGGAGGGAAGGAGGAAATGGTATTCAGCAGGTTATTAGAAAAAACAACTGCTGAGATATAAATTATTCAGCTCCTTTCCACCAATTAGCACAGTCCAATATTTTCCATAAGAAAACCCACTGATATTCCTCATTTTGCCAGGAAAAGTTCACCTGCAGATACCTCCTGGACAAAGCTTAGCTTTTAACCACAAATTCAGATTTGATTTGTTTCTTTTCTGAACAACTATTTTAGATACATCCTCTTGCATCCTTGTTTTAAAACAATTAAGTGTAACACAACTACTGAACTTGATATTGCTACTATACTAATGTAGGGATCTTCAGGGAAAAGGTATTTTGGTCTCCTCTTGCCAGGGAGCATTGCATTTGTAAGGGAGGGACCTGCCATGGACAGACGAGTATCATTACATTGAAATATCAAGGAAAGAGGTTTTTCTGTTGATCTCAAGGGACAGCTATTGAGAACGATGGGATTCAGTGGAAATCTTTACTCAAGAGCACTCAGGAATGAAGATTTACCCGGGAAGGGAAGCTGCCACCACTTTAAAATCTGAAAGGAGCCCCAGGGAGCCTTCCTGAAAGACGCCGCGTTTTCGTCTGCGCCTCATCGTGCACCAGGATTTTTTTAGCCAAGAGCTATGAGGACCAGGTGCAGGATTAGTGTGAGCAAGCTCCTCTCTGAGTGGCTTTGCAGCAGGTCCCTGTCACTCCACCCCAGCAGGACCCCTCGGCGTGGAGGTATGCGCCTCGGGCTCCTGGGGCACGCTCTCCAGTGAGTGCCCGTATTGTTGAGCTTCGTCCTATTTTGGTAGCGGGAAAAGTCTCCCGCATTAAAGTTAAGCTCCTTGGCTGGTGCGATGCACAGCAAAAAAATCCTGCCAAACAGAGTCCTCCAGTTTTAGAAAACTCTTTTTTAGCTGCGTTATTCCTCTGTGGATAACAAACACAGTGTTCAGTCACAGCGGGCTTGACTCAGCAGCCCTCCCTGATATTCAGTTGCAATTACTTCCCAGGTAGTCCCATGCATGGACCTAAGGCTGGGCTCAAGGGATGGGGCAGAGCCTCACTGGGGCTGGTGGCATGAGATTTCTGACTGTGCTGCAGGACATCTAAGCAACCAAAATCACCTACAACTCCTTGTTCCCTTTGTTTCTGTTCATTGGAATCACAGAATCGTCCAGACTGGAAGGGACCTCCAAAGGTAATTTAGTCCAACTTCCCTCCAGTCAACAGGGACATCCCCAGCTAGACTAGGTTGCCCAGGGCCTCGTCAAGCCTTACCTTGAATGTCTCCAGGGAAGGGGCCTCAACCACCTCCCTGGGCAACCCGTTCCAGTGCTCCACCACCCTCATTGGAAAGAACTTATTCCTAATACCCAATCTAAATCTGCTCTTCTTCAACTTAAACCTATTGCCCCTTGTCCTGTCACTGCAGGTCTTTGTGAACAGACTCTCCTCAGCCTTCCTGTAGGCCCCCCTCAGGTACTGGGAGGCCACTATTATGTCTCCCTGGAGCCTCCTCTTCTCCAGGCTGAACAACCCCAGCTCCCTCAGCCTGTCCTTGGAGCAGAGGTGCTCCAACCCCCTGAGCATTTTTGTGGCCCTTCTCTGGACCCGCTCCATCAGGTCCATGTCCTTC
>BJBW01004753.1:0-16906 GCA_004320125.1 Scolopax mira | reverse complement strand
AAATCATATATAAAAGGTTTCTCTTTACCTATTTTGCAGGTTTTGATCTTTATAAATAGCAATTTTATAAAACATGGCTAACCTGATCTATTTTTTAACTATTTTTTTCTACTCGAGCAGATGCAAACTTCTTTTAGTGGCTTGTAGCACACAGTAGAAGAGGAATGTGATTGTCCTTACAAAATGAAGACTTAAAATTTCTGTAATACTGTACTTATTGAATCTAGAAAGGAGTGCACCTCTCCTGGGTGCACCCTTTCACACCTCGTAACACCCTTACAAAGGATAGATTTTCTCCTTTTTATTGTTGTAAAGAGATTCTGGAAGAAATGAAATTCAGGATGTACTTCATTACCTAGGAAAAACTGTACTTCTTGACCTTCCTTTCAAGCATAATTCTCAGCTGGGATTTATTGTGTTCATTCTAACTAGCTTGGTCAGTCAAATGAATGAAGACAGTTATGCCTAAAATAGTAAAAAAATTGCTGTGCAGTTGAAGGGAAGCATCTGGCCTTACTGGCTGGTTTCTTATACAGTACAGAATGCAATGGCCATAAATTTGCATCTTCTTCATGGGAGCTGTACTAGCTATCTTTAAAGGAATAAATGCTTATTTGAAGTCCAATGTTTAAGTAGTTCTCAGTGTGTTAGAGAGCTAAGGTTCTTTTCCCCTGCAGCCTTACAAATAGATTGTCATTGAATTTTGTATATGAATGTTTTAGACCTAATCTTGCAAAGAATAAAGGGAGAGGAGTAGTTCATTGCTTTATAGATACAGATAAATACTTTTTACATCACTGTAGGAGCAATGCATTGGACTTCAGTGAAACCCAGTAAATAATAAAATATAGTTTCTCTATTACTTATGGATCATCCCAAACATAGTTTCATCCTTCAGAGATTGGTCTCCCTAAGTTGTTTAGTTTATTTCTGCCTCTTGCTATCTTGCCATTCAAGTGCTTGTAGGTTTGACTGGAGCCTTGCTAACGTGTATTTCTGAGATTTTGTGGATTTGGATTTTTTACTACATTCTCTGTACAATAACATGTATACGCACAGATACACACGTACATATGTTTGTGTGTATGTCCTGGGTTGAGAGACACAGGACTAACTTTTCTTCTAATACTGGGAAAAATTTCACTTCTAGAAGACTTTAGTGTCTGAATTTGTGACGATATTTACTCTATAACCAGCCAGGCTCTGTGGGATTCAAGGTCTGTAGAGTTTCTTGCTTCTGCAACTAAAAAGTTCCATGTTTACTGTCCCATGATAAAGTAGTGGTTTAAAAAAAACTAAACCCACCATGGAAGCTGGTTTTTGGCAAGCACTGACCTTTTAATTGCAACTGCTTTAAGACCCCTTTCTGGCAATTCCACATGCACAGGCAGCAGTCTTGAAAAGCACTTCACAAATACTTATGGTAGATGCAAGTTGTTTTGGGTTTTTTTTATTATTTTTAAGAAAAGTCTCTTTTTATTCCTTTGTCTACTAGAATCCCTATCTCTGATTATCTGACAGTTTTAAAATTGCAGTCTGTTTTCATTACAGCTTGGTTCTCATTGTTGTGTTACACAGGTTAGGGTGTCCTGGGTTTACGCTGCCAGAATATAAGCCAACGCCAGTAGAAGGAGGAGCTTCGAAATCCCTCTTTTTTCCAGATGAAGCCATCAATAAGCATCCTAGATTTAGGTAAGAGTATTTTGGGAGCGTGAATGAGAAGCTGAATGCTTTTCTGTGCCTAAATATCATAGTAGCACCTCCAGCTTCTTCCCATTGCTGAAGTAGAGAGCTATGTGGCTAGTTGCTGCAGATGTCACAATGTCATGGACAGAGATGGTTGTGATGATACCCGTTTTCTGTCAAAGTGACACAAGAAAGTAAGCTGTTCGGTTCAAGTGACTTAATATAGTAGTCCATGGCATTATTGGGCGTTGATTATGCTACTATAGAATTGTTTTGAGTTCAAAATCCCATGGCTGAGCCCTCTATCACAGTCAACCCACCTCTCGCTCGGGTATGTCACAGCAACATTGCAATGTACTCAGGAACTTGCTCAGGAACAGTTACTATGAAGTTGAGCATGGTGTCAGACTACTTGTATGGTCTAAGATGTGCTTTCATTGTAAGGTGAGACTTAGGAGAATGAAAATCATTCTGTTTTAAAACTAAGCATGCCTTTTTGCTCACTGCTGCATTCTGTAGGTCAGTAGCCTGAAGTAAAAACCTGAAGTTCATCAAAATAAGACTGAATTTACTGAAGAAAATCTTGTTGTTGTACCTGTTATAGTCTATCTTCAACTAAAAAAAGAAGTATCCTGAAGTAAAATGTTCAAAATAAATAGAAAGCTGACATTCTGAAACCCTGAAATTGCTGAGAAACTGATTTTGAAAGCATTTGCATGAAGAGAAACTGTCAGGTACTTCAGCAAACTTTTTTTTGTGTTACAGTACACTGACCAGAAACATTCGTCACCGAAGAGGAGAAAAGGTTGTGATAAATGTACCAAGTAAGTATCTTCAGTCTTTTTTTTTTTTTCTTCTTCAAAGTAGTCGATCAATCTAATGCTCTGGGTTTCTGAGTGCCTGCTTTTTCCACACAGTATTTAAGGATAAGAACACGCCATCACCATTTATTGAAAAGTTTCCTAATGATGATGGAGAAGCAGCAAAAGCAGCAAAGCCAGACTATATTTACATGGATGCTATGGGTTTTGGAATGGGAAACTGTTGTCTTCAGGTAAAGTGTATCTGCTTTCAAGGTATTGCTGAATGTTGTCTTCCCTAAACACTTCCCTTTAAGACTTGCCTTCTAATTTCTCTAGTGTAATTCAACTGGTGTGGCAAAAGGGGGAACAAAACAAATTTAATCTTATCCCTGGTGATGTAGTCTGAAAAGCCATGCTTGTTTGTTTGCATTATGTTTATTTTCTGTTAATATTCAAATGTAATTGGATGCCTTGATGAAAGGATTTCTTGAACTGGTCAAAACCTGTTTGGTCAAGCACCTTCTCCTGGAACTCCAACTCTCTTCAAGTGTGAAAGACCATCTTTCACTGTGGTGTTCTTTAAGGCATGACCAAAGGACACTGTGGGAATGGAAACTGAGCTGTCTTGCAGGAATGTGTAGGATTTTTTTTTTTTAGTTACTAATTGTGGGTTTTTTCCCCTTTTCCCCATTCATAGAAAAGCAAAGAGCGACAGGAAGTCATTGGAATATATTTAAAAATAAGTAACTTTCACCTGTGTAATCTTGTTTACAAACAGCATGAACTCCTGTACAGAATTTCTCATCTTTAATATTTTGAGCTATCTTCTAAGAAGTCATCTTCTCGCTGCTTGTGCCATGAACCTGCCAGATCCAGCTGTCTTGTGTTACTGTGTGGTGGGAGACATTTTTTGGTTCTGTTTTCTGCCTTTAATGCTTGCTCACTTCTTACTGTTTTTTCATTTGCCTGAGTTACTACTACTGTATATTAACCTCCATTTAAATCCATCTGCTGTATCTTGGGAGCACTTTAATTCTTCCAGTATCTGTTTGTTTTAATGTTTCTTTATCATAGTAAGCTCATGCTAGGGGCTGATGGTTTAGGTGGTAGCCATGTATTTGGCTTGATAAAATCTGCCTGTTACCACTGCTGTCTTGGGAGCCAGGTAGGAAGAACCTAGTGTTAAGTTTCTAGGGGATTAAAGGAAATTCTCCTAGCTCTTTGTTTGGGAAGTCTGGAGAGTAAAATCTGCTACTACAAATGTGTCTCATGTTTGCTGCTGCTGTGAGCAAATTTCACAGATAGTTGCAAAGAAGTTATATTTTCCAGTGGCCTATGTGTGGTAGGGCTTCCATGTCGTTAATGGCTTCTGCAAATAACATTTCTTCCCATGTTTTGCTGTGTCCTTGTCTGTAATGCAGGCAAAACTTGACATTTAAATGTTTTTATTATTATTTTATATTTAAAATATTTTTTATTTTTATTTTAAAATTATTTTTATATAAAAATACTCTTTTGGGGAGGGTCAAACAAAGGTGTCTTGAAATGTTCTTTAAAAGTAAATGTTACATCTGAAGTACTTTCTGACTGTTGTTCTAAGTTAGTTCCTGGCTTACTTCCTGAAGGTGTGTTACTGACCTGTGTGTACTGTAGATGTTAACTCAGTTTTCATTGTTTCTGGCAAGTGTTGGCATAGTTACCCTCAAAGCTGAAACATTGTGGTCTGAAATGTTGTAACAAACATGGGAATGGTGTGGAAAGAAGATTGTGATTTAAATGCAGCTGACAAATGGGGCAAAAGTTTGTCCAAGAATTGGGGTGTGGGAACCCTTGCAAAAAAACTCCACCCAAATGAAAAATAAAACAACAAAAAAAAAAAAACAAACAAAAAACCCCACCTTTAAACTGCTTTATAATATGCTTGATTCTAAATTTAGGAAGGTTGGGCTTGCATTATGATTATAGAAATTGTGATGGCAATTGTACTTCTTCTCACAGGTAACGTTCCAGGCTTGCAGCATTTCTGAAGCAAGGTATCTCTATGATCAGCTAGCCACGATCTGTCCCATTGTGGTAAGTAATGGACTTATATTACATCAGCTCGTTGTTGTTTAAAAGCCACTACGTGTGGGGGAAAAAAAAAAAATTTAAAAAAAATTGAATGCTACTCACAGATTTGGTACTGTAGAAGAAGTTGGTCTCTTAATCACAAGGTCACAAGAGCAGTGTGATTCGTTTACTATCCAAATGACAGCACAAAACAGATGTTTGTTTCTTCTCTGGCCTCTTTTCCACGTGCCTGAGAGTCTTGTTGAGTAGTTCTAGAAATGCATTTGAGGTGGTTTTTCATGAAACAAGACAAAATCACTCCTTAAACAATTTGTATTTTTTTCAACTCTGGTCTGGTGTTAGAGAGGGTTTCATCTTAAATTGTTGAAATCTGACCCTTTTGTGAGCACATGGTCATAAGCAGGTGTTTCTAAGAGGTGTTATAAAGTAGTGGCATGATCCAGGTGGTGAGCAGATCCTGCTGTGGGTGAGGTATGTTCCAGCTGTGCTGTGAAGGTGCTTGGCCAAACGAAATTAAAAAGTTAAAAGATTGCTAGGTGAGCTAACGGAGTCTGGAAGTGCATGAGCAGAATACTTGCTGATCTGTCACAAAATTGCTTCTACCTGTATCATCTTTGTGTTCCTTAAACGCTGATCTGTGGCAGTAATAAATCTGGAGAGAATCAGATGCTACTTCTTAAATACTAACCCTTCATCTAGGTGTTTTGTAGAGATAGCTGTTGAGAGATTTGTGGTGGTATGGGCTTTAACTATACATTACACTGAAGCATGTGCTTCAGTTGCTTTTGGACCAGCAAGTTTCCCTTTCCAGTAGGGTTGTATTTTGCTTTTGGATCCTTGGCTGGTCCTTTGTTTTAATATCAGTCTGTTTTATTTTAGATGGCATTGAGTGCTGCATCACCATTCTACAGAGGCTACGTGTCTGATATTGACTGTCGCTGGGGGGTGATA
Organism: Scolopax mira; assembly: GCA_004320125.1. NCBI lineage: Eukaryota > Metazoa > Chordata > Aves > Charadriiformes > Scolopacidae > Scolopax > Scolopax mira. The sequence continues at coordinate 11,396 of BJBW01004753.1, read as the reverse complement.
TCCGCCTCTGTAGACGATCGAACGAGAGAAGAGAGGGGGCTAGAGGTAAGTGACATTAGGTAGTAGATGTCTGGGTTTTTTTCAGGCAAAAAAAAAAGTTACATTTCCTTTAGTATCAAATTCTGTTTATGCTCATCAGAATGAGGGAACTTTGTGGTAAAAACAGGAGAAATGGTGAAAAGACTCGCCCTGGTTGTACAGTTTACGTTGGCATATAAATTACATATTTTTAGTTAGGTGGGGAATCCCAGTAGAAGTGCACTCCTCCACAGCTTGCTGAAAAGGTCCCCCTGTGATGAAACTTTGCAGTCTGGGCTTAAGCCCAAAAAGCAAAAAAATTGCTTTGGATTAAATAGCAGGTGCTGCTGAGTAATCCAGTATTATAGACCAGAACTATGCGAAAAGAGCCAGTTGTCAGAACTTGAATTTTAAGGAATTCCAAGCAGGAATTGGTATTCAAGGCACTTAAAAAATTATTGAAAATAACAAAAAGTAATTTTAAAAGATCTACTTAAAATGTGTAGCTCAAGAAATATGTCAAAAGCATCTGTAACATTGTGTACATAGTGAAACTATTGGTACGTGTTGCAATAGGTATAATAATGCTTTCCAGGTACTTGGGGTAATGGTATGTTAAATCAGTAAAATTTTTCCACTTTTAGAGAATTCTAGTTAAACTGTGATTACTGTTTTTTCACTCAGATACATACATCTGCAAATAACATAGTCATAATTCCAAGATCACTTTCCATTAAGCCTATTTATTTAAGACTTGTGCTTTGAATAATTTTAATAGAGGTTGTAGGGTTTTTTAAACAGGATATAATTCTCACATAAGTGTCATTAGTGAGCAAAACTTAGGTACCATTGTTAACAAGCTGTTAAAATATTGTATTCTTAAATTATATAGCCACTGAAGAACAACCATTATAGAATCAGTAAATCCAGATATGATTCCATAGACAGTTATCTATCTGAATGTGGTGAGAAATACAATGACATTGATTTGACAATAGACAAAGATATCTACGAGCACCTAATAAAGGAAGGTAAGTGTTTGCTTCGTTATGAGCAGGTTAAGAATTATGCTTGCAGTGTGTGGGGATATTTTATGGTTGTGTTCATGTTTGTTTCAATCATTGTGCATCCCTCAGAGTGACTCCTACTCAGGAAGTATCTGTGTAGCATGGTCTTAAGAGGCTGGTTTTTTTTTTTTCATGAGTATTCATTTGTAAGAGAAACTGTCCTGATTCCTGCTTGAGAAGCTCAGTTTTGATGCATTAATATTTTATCTTTGTGGAGAGAGCAGAATTGATTTAGGAAACATGGCATAGAGGTGCATCAGGAAACGGGAAGAATAGCAGCCACACCAATACTCAGCTGCCATTTCCAAACAAGAACCTATTCTGTTTTCATTTTTTTTCTCTTCAATCATTTCCTTCCTTCACAAAAATCATCATTTAAACTTTAACAGGATGTGGTGGGTTGAGGTAGCATTGCAGAGTTGGATGCTTTCAGTCTTGTAAAACAAATAATTTCCTAGAACCTGCTTTGCTATGTGTGAATTGTTTGTTTGAATTTTCATTTTGTAGGTATTGACCACCTTTTGGCACAGCATATTGCACACTTGTTCATTCGAGACCCATTGACTTTGTTTGAGGAGAAAATACATCTAGATGATGCAAATGAATCCGACCACTTTGAGGTTGTGTCTGATTTAGAGGAATTTAATAAATATATATGTAGAATTGCTTATTCTTTATAGCTCTGCTTCATTGGAGAATGGCTGTAATAGCTAAGATTTTTTTTTTTTCCTGAGTTTAACTTCAGCTAATTCTTTAGCATATGACTTGGCAATTATAAGCACCTTTATTTCTTTGTTTTAGCATTTCTTTAGGAGAAGGTGGTGGCTTATACTTTAAACCCAATAAAATAGGAAAAGCCTAAACTGTGGCTAGGTATATAAGTGTTATGGGGAACCATCTATTTTTATGGCTTCCTAAATACTGTTTTGTATGGCATTTACATACAAATATCTGTCTTACACAGCTTTACAAAATAATTGCTACGGGAATATTAGGTATCTTTAGTTTGAGATGCATCAAACCCTCATTTAAAAAAAAAAAGTGGGCTAAATCTCAGCCCCTTAGTATTTTATGCATAATTCTCAAACAAAATAGCATAAGAAAGTGTAACATATTTGCTCCTAGGATGGGTACTTAACGCTGTGGTTTACGGGAAGTCATGCCACTTTGTTTGAAAGCACTTCTCTAACTTGATGGGCTGTTCCAGGGAAAATATTATGACTCTAGTTATCTGCTTAATTTTCTTTGTTTATCTTATAGAGTGATGCCTATCTTGACTGTGACAGATTATTTCCTGTGCTTTGCAGAATATTCAATCCACGAACTGGCAGACAATGAGGTTTAAGCCACCCCCTCCAAACTCGGATATCGGGTGGAGAGTGGAATTCAGACCTATGGAGGTAAGGAAGGAGTTGGTATGCACAGTTTCTGTTTAAGTGGAAAACTACCAGGGTTTCTGCCATCCAGTGTCAAACCCTTATTACATATGCTGCATTTTCTCCCTTCTGAGCTGCTGGATGCAAGTGAAGTGGACAGCAGTGTTTAATCAGACACGGACTGTGGGAATGGAACTGACAGGAGAATCCACTGCGGCACAGCAGAGCATGCTAATGGATTTGGGCTGATGGGAAAAGGAATTAGGCTTGTATTAAAGCAACAGTAAACAAAGCCTCATTTAGCTTCTAGGGACTATATTTCTCCAATACTTTTCCTGATACTGAACAATTCCACCGTCATTGCTTTGTTTTTTCACAAGCTGCTTTACAGCAGGCTGTTGATGAGCTCTCTGAATTTAATCCCTTTAAAGTGAAAATTTAAAAGCTATTCTACACTTGTAATTAGACAGAGCACCTGAAGGTGTGCAGGTTATTAGGCAGTCTTTTGAAACACGGGTGTGTTTTGGCATGGGATTAAAAGGTTAGTTTGACGTGTGGGCACGACTGTGCATTTTCAGTCACTGCTGGTGATTCCAGCTCGTGCATCACCATCACTTCCAGTAGAATGTGTGTAAATGCAAGTATCAACATGAATATTCCATGCTTTAAACTCTCCCAGATATTTATCACTTCCATGAGTGTCTTCCCACTAAAGTAGTTTAATCCTTTCATGTCTAGGTCCAATTAACAGACTTTGAAAATTCTGCGTATGTTGTGTTCGTCGTATTGCTAACCAGAGTGATTCTGTCATATAAACTGGATTTTCTCATTCCTTTGTCTAAGGTAGGTGTGAAAGATCAGATGTACTGGAGCTAAATGTGACATAGTTGCATCAGGGCTGATTTTTATCCCCTGCAAGCTAGGAAATAAGACTTGTGCACTTGCAGAACAGTCATTTTTATCTTTCTGTTAGTTTTCATCTGTACTAGTAGCTTGAATCAATTTCTACAGCACTAAACAAATATTTTACTGCTGTCTCATGGAATTAATCTTGTAGATCAATACTGTGGGGATTTGTGTGGTGTCTAACAATGTGTCTACTACAGAAATACTGTTGCCACAGGACTGTTTTGAGACTGGGAAAGGGCACGCTTCCCTCATTTTACACATGGATATTGAAATGAACACTTTGTTTTAACATGGCTGTTGCCTGTTTCCTGTTCTAAGTCTCTATTTTGTTTGTATCTGGTGGAGAAGGAAAGGAGAGGGAGGTGTCCCTGACCATGGCAGAACCATTCTGTGCTCACTGTTACACACTATTTGAGTGAAAACAAATATTGCTGATTCTGATCACAATTGTGACTTGTGTTTGGACAAACCAGCCGTGCAGAAATGCTCTTTTTCCTTAATTTTGTCTTCACAATTGTTGGACTGTTTTGGGTGAAACTGTCTTCTTTCTGAGGCACCTGACCAGAAGATATCTTTTTAAATAGATAGGTCTGCAGTATTATAAGTAACTTTAAAAAAAGTCTTGTAGTGCAAAAGGCTTCCAACAGACTGCATACTGGAAAATGTTGCCAGCATAGCAGTGGTGTCCTGTGGCTTTTCTTAGAGTTTTTAATTCAAATAGAGAAAAATACTGAAGTTGTAAATTAACAGTAATCAGACCACACAGTTGGTATGATTTCTAAAAGGAGAAGTTACCTTCCTAATGTCAGGGAATTTGGACTTCGTAAATACTAACGTAGAGTACATAATTACAGTGTTATTTGGAATGTCTCAAAAAGGCAATGTTTTTAACCAGTGAATACTGGTTCAGAGTGAAAAAGAGATTAGGTGCTGAACGAACCTCAGCAGAGTTTGGGGGCTGGGAGGGGGCATGAAATGGCTTGAGCTTGCCAAGCAATTTGGCAGGTAGTGCCACACAGAATTGTGCAACCGCTGGTAAACCTGCCTCTTTCAAGTGAAATAATCCAGGTTCATGGGGCTAATCTCACACTAATCTTTGCTGTCTGAGGGCAGTTGTGCCCCTGTCAGCTGGGACTGCAGTTCTCTCACACTTTCAAAACGGCCTGTTTTGTAAATAGCTTTCATAATATAAAATGAAAGCGAGGGTTTTTTACACTGACCTGAAAGGTCAAACAGAGAATTCGGGAAATCGTATCGCTGCTTCTGAAGGCAGTACTGTAAAGCTAACACCCAAAAGCTGTGTGGTGTTAATTCCCTGAGAACATACTGACCAAAGAACTTGGACAAAATCTTCCTTCCAAAAAGATAGAGCAATGTTCTGTCATTTGCAGAGCGTATGAATTAGTGCTTTGTAGCCTGTAGGCTTTTTGAGAAGCCTGCAACTTAGAACTTCTGTACTAGCCTTCTAAGTTTATCTAATTTCCTAACAGATACTTGGCTATGGAATAGATACAATTCCTGTACAAAGTTGCTGGAATTGTTTCTGAAAGTTTATTTAGTGCAATGATAACTTTTCTGAAGACTTCGATGAATGTGTTAATAAAAGCAGCAAACTGTGACTAGTGAAATAGCAACTTTCTTCTCCTGTACTCATTTAATTTGCATCCAAATACACAAAGAAGCCTGCCAGATGGGATGCAACCTGTTAATCACAGCAGTTCCTGTGTTTTCATCTAAACTTAAGAGATTAGTGTAGTGTGTTTTAACATAATAGTATTACCTTTGGGTTTTTGCTGGAGGCCTAATTTCACAGAACGTCCTCTCTTTGTGGTTTTCCCTGGGGCTCCTGAAGAATGAAATAAAACTTATGTGCACAGCCTGGCCTTGTGTGATGAAATGATAGGAAACATAGTAGTTGAAACATCTACTAAGACCAAAATGTGAGGGTTTGGGAGAACCCTTCTTTTCTAAAATGTCATAAATCTCTGAAATGTGTCTTTTGCCAGGTGGATGAAAACATGAAGGTGGCCCAGAAAAGAGATGCTGTTCGGCAGGGAATGTTTTACTTCAGAAAAGACATTTGCAGAGGTAACACGAGAAGAAATCTGCTCAAACCTGGGTGTTTCAGTGAATCTCTTTCTTTTTAACCATTCCTTCCCTTCTCTTTGTCTCCCGTGAAGGTGGGAATGCTGTTGTGGATGGATGTGGCTCTGCACAGAACGGGACAGGCACCGACGCAGAAGAGTACACCTTAATGAGCATTGATACAATTATCAATGGGAAGGTCATAGCCTCTTCTGCCTGGCACACACAACTTCCCCCTGCATTCCACCCTCCCAGAAACCAAGCTGAGCTTGTTTTATGCTGACTCTGTTCTCTCACACAGGAAGGCGTCTTTCCGGGCTTGATCCCAATTTTGAATTCCTATCTTGAAAACATGGAAGTGGATGTGGACACGAGGTGCACCATCCTAAACTACCTGAAGTTAATAAAAAAGAGAGCATCTGGTATGTTTGACGCTTTTGGACATTGATTTTTTCCTGGCACTTTTCCACTTAGATTGGGTGATTCTCTAGTTTTCAGTTGGGTAAAAGTGGTGGCAGCTGTGGCTGACTGGTGAAGTGTTGAATCCTGGGAGCAAAGGAGTTGTTCTTTGCCATTAAGTCTGGTTCTGTCTGATTATAAATCTTCTGTGATCCATTTTAGAACTTTAATTAGGAGCAGTTACACTACACTAGGCTGTAATTGTATCTCCAATCCAATATTTCTCTTTCCAGCACCGCTTACCGCTGCTTTTGCAGTGCATTGTCCACTCTGCAGTAGTTGCAGATACACTAATCCCCTCTGCCTGTTGCTGGAGTGTTGTAAGAATATGTGAGGCTGGGTCTGATATCCTGGTGTTACTGGTGTGACTCCAAAACCTGCTGCTCCAAAGGATTCATAATTGTGGTATTTTAGAGCATGGGACCTAGGTTTTAGCTCCCTGATAAGGAAACCCATCTATAAGTAGTAGCAAAGCTCCTTCAGGGCAGAGCAAACCAATATTAATCTCCTGGGTCAAGACATCTTTTTTTTTCTTCCCAATTTTAAACTAAAGTATGTTGCATTTCTTTTAAATTCTTGAAAACTGCTGTAGGAGCTTTTTACAAAGCTTGTTGGAAAGACCTTTTTAAAGCTGAGGAGAAAATCAGGGCTTTTTCTTGCCTGTTAATTCAGTACATCAGAGCATTACAAAGTTTTAATTATTTGCAGCTTTCACTTTAAATGTTCTTTCCTGAGTCTGCTTGTTTGTAGGAGGCTTCTCTCCTTCAGGTAACATAGACAGGGATTTGATGCTTGGCTTGACTGAGGGAGGGAAGAAAAACTGGCAGGAAGAAAACATCTAAGTCATATCACAATGTTTTCAAAATCTTCCATTGTTTGTTGTTGGATTTATATTTTTTTTCCCCATTCAGAAAAATGCTGTTGGAAAAAATAAGAAATGCCTAAATCAGAAAGGTTTTGAGCTAAGGACTCAACATTCTGTGGCAGCTGTGCCCCTTCCAAAGAACAGCTTTGCTACAGACATTGCAAAAGTCAGCGTGTGTTTGCACAGACTTAAAAGGTGTGGGAGTGATGTACATACGAGTCTAGGGCTTGTATCTTAATTATTTTAAAATGATGTTTCACAAGGACCAGAATTCGCAGAATTTGAGGTTTTGTATTACTGTGCCACCACGTTTCTCAAGTTTGCTCTCAATCTCAAATGAAATGTTCTTCAACTGCAGCCTGTCTAGTGCGACATGTGTCCACAAAGAGTGGCCATTATTCAGATTTCTCTCCTCCAGTGGTGAACACAGAGCAGCACTCGTGAGAGTTAAACACTGGCACCTCAGCTGCTGTGGCTTTCACCTGGCCCTGGTTCATCTCTGCTTCAGTCACATCTTCTCTGGCAGCACAGCAACCCCAGTTGCCCTCCTGGTCTCCATCCAGCTGGGGAGTGACTGCTCCCACTCAGTGAGTCTACAGACTGGCTGACAACCACCAAGTGCTCATGAAAGTGGCGTTAAGACAGATGCTTGAGGATGAAAGATGCTTGAAACAAGCATCAAGTGATCCTTGGCCTGGTGGGTTCTCCCAGTCCCTGGCCGGCTCAGCTGAAGGTGGTGGAATAATCACGGTGCTGGATGGCTGTTCACAAACATGGATTGCCTTATCCTTCTTGAAGCAGAAGGTCCCCATAAAGTCATTCAAGGAGAAATACCACAATTTTATCATATGCTCTTTGAAAAATTTAATTCCTGTAGTTTTCTGAGCTTAAATGCTCTTCACAGTCACCTCAGGATACATACACCTTCTAGTGGCTGCATTGTAGGTCAATGTTTTTTCTTTACTCCTTTTGTATCAACATTCACGATTTTGCAAACTTCTCGGGTACATTGTTGCTTCCAAACTTGCCATCACCTTTTGTCTTGTTTCTGCTCCCTTGGAGGTTCTCACACCTTTCCTCAGTCTGTGGTGCCTTTCCCTGTTACTTGTATGTTCTTTGAGAGCTGCACGTTGTGTTCACCGTGGAGGCTCTGCAGGTTCTCACTGCAAAGGATGGGTTCTCACTAAGCTGCCTGACCACTAGGTGTCTGTGGTGGTGTTAGTAGGACTGCTCTCCTGTCTCCTCCTGCTCTAGCACAGCAGCTTTTAGTCTGAAAACATCCCTTTATGCTCCTCTCACAACTCCATCAGTTTTCTTGTATGCCCCTGCTTTGTGTTGGTTTCAGAAGGTTTCCATGTGAGCCTTTCATGCTTTCAACAAATAATGCTTCTTGAGAGTATTTTTTTTAATGCTTTTTTGTTATATAGAAAAGTAAACTCTTGCCTTGCTTCTTTAGAATGTGGCTGATGAGTTTTGAGGGACACATTTCTAATAACCTTTTATGTTCTGCTTTTCTTTCCTGTACTTCTTGCAATTTTTCTGATTTGCCTTTGTGTAGCCCTGTTCAAAACCACTGGTAGGATATCTTTAAACTGGTTTGGATGCTTTTTACTTCTCACTTGTGTGTTCTTCCTGGCTTACCCGAACATGGTTCCTCTTGCTTTTCATGATATTCAAGATTTCTTGAAAGTCAAGGAAGCCCTTGACTTTTTCCAGTCTTAGAAGGAAGCTGAGGTTCCAGTAGTTTTTCTAGGCTCTTTGAGCATCCCATCAAGGTACCATCTTACTGTTACCTTAAGTTGCCTTACTACTGTTACCTTAAAGGTACCCTAAACTTGTACTAGTGAAGGTTTCTTGCATATGCTGCATTTAGGAGCAGGATTCAATAGCCTAAACGTTGGTGTCCTGCTGGCCTCCAGCTGCTACTTCGTAGGGATGTGGGCCTTCTGCAAGGGTTGTGTGCCACTTGGTGACACATCTGATGATAGCAGTGTCACCTGCTGGCTTCCCCGTGGACTGCACAGTGAAGCAGAGGCAGGGTGTGCAAACCAGCAGTTAGTATGACCAGGATCCTGCCTGTTTTGGGGTTTTTTTTTGCCAGGAGAGCTGCCAGAGGGAACAAGAATTAGTCAATTACTCTTTGGTAGTCAATTAGTCAAGGTAGACAAAACAAAGCTAGCAGCTGAGTCGCATGGGCCAACTACAAAATAATTTTATAGATATGTAGTTGTAGAGGTGGTGTCTGTTGGTTCCTCTCAGTCAGATTCTCTAGTAAATAACAAGTTTAAGACCTCTTGCTGTACAATCTGTTGGTAACAGCTGTTCCAGGAGCTACTCCTCTCTGCACTGTCTCATTACAACATCTGAAAGCTTAAAGATTACACCAGACAAATGGGTTTCAGATGATATTTGAGCTTAATTATGCCTGTGGATTAGCCATATTAAATATATATATTATTTCAATAATATTTATAGGAATGATTCTCTCACAAAAGCATTGACTAGTCATTAATGATGACGCAGAGAACTTCAGGTGTCATACTGCTAAATTAGATGTATAAACTGCAACTTGGCTTCCTCTTGCCCACAGGAGAATTAATGACAGTTGCCCGATGGATGAGGGAATTTATCGCGCAGCATCCAGACTACAAGCAAGACAGTGTGATAACTGATGAAATGAATTATAGCCTTATTTGGAAATGCAACCAAATTGCACAAGGCCAGGCAGAGTGTCCTGAGCTCTTAGGGGTAGGTTTTAATAAGAAACAAAATGGAAACAAAACTGGCTCTTTGTAATGAGTGAGTGTTTCTTAAGTAATAGAAAGTTTAAGCCTTTTAGCAAAGCACTAGCAAAGATACTGTGAATCTGGTACAGCTTCATGGTGTGAAGACCAAAACAGGGATACTGCACTATAAAATGGGCCAATCTGCCTAAATATTTGTTTAAGGCATCCTGAAATGGGCATATTCTTATTGTTAAGGTTTATACAATGTACATGTAAATAGTAAAATATTTTTATGATTAACATCAATGTATTTTAATAACATTGTATCTAAAGTTATTGTGAATTAGCTTGTAACTTTTTTATGCTTATTCTAGAAAGAAAAATTGTCCTGAACATCTTTGTAAATGTAATGGTACTTGTACATTATATGCATTCCAGCTACTGAATGTTTACTGTAATTTTTTTTAACCTGGAATGTGCTACATAATCTACCTTATTGTGTAAGAAAGAAGAAAAAAAAATAATAATCTTCTGGACCTAACTGAATTGCAGATATTTCTTCCTTCTGTTTGGGTTTTGAAAGTAGGTAAGAAGAGAGAAATGCAAGTGCATCCCGTTTGTTAATCCTTGCAGCGGTTGTGTCTGCTCACAAACTGCCAACCTCGGAGGAACAGCTCTGTCTTTTTTATTCAGATAACACAAGTCTGTCTGCAAGGCCTTGGTTTTTTCTTCCCTTCTGAAGTCAGTTGGTGTGGTAGTGCAGCTCAGAAGTTTGCCTGATGATTTAACACAAAAGCAGTGCTGGGGGAGATGCGGTGAAAGAGGGGGGGTGAAACGGGAGCTGAACGTGATGCTCTCCTTGCAGAGGAACCAGAGACCTGCTCTGGACTTCAGCTGCTCTTTCTCCCACACTCCTGCTCTTTCCAGAGTTGACAAAACCCAAACACCTCTCCCTTCTTCCTAAAGGTTGAGTTTCTCATTTGCCATTCATCATTATAAATATTTTTGTCAGCATGCTTATTTCCAATAGTAAATCAACTTCAATGTAGGTAGTCGTGGTACCTGCACAGCTGTAGGTGTGGGCGACTTAATCCCCGCTAGAAAATAGTTATAAAGAAATCATGGAATGCACTAATCCTTTGAATTGGGAGCCAGTGCTGGGGGTGACTGTAAAGTACTTAAAATTTAGCCATTGCAACGTGTAAATAAAGCAAACTTTAAGGGGCCTTCTTGATTTAGCTTCTTAACTGACTTCTACAAGTGAATTGCATTATGGGTAGATTATGCAAAGCTTAATGCAAGGATATATAAGTACCTAAGGTGTAATGATTTCTTTTTTTTTTTAAAAAAAAAAAAAAACTAACAAGAGAAACTGCAAAGAAGAAGTGCACTAAGAAGAAGCTTTTATGTACTGATACTAGACTTTGTTCTGTGTTCACAGGTGTGCTTTAGAGAATAAAAATAAAAAAAGATGCTTTCTTTCTGCAGTGGTGAATTTGTTTTAATCAGGATGTAGGCATATGCTAATTTAGTTTCTGTAATAAGGAAATAAAAATAGAATTTGCAGCATGTGTTGGTCATTTGCCTGACTCGAACCCTCCTTTTCCCCTTCCCCAAGGGAGGTGCTGTGTAGCCATGGAGTGCAGCTCCTCCTCATGGGGGTCGCAGTGAAACCTCTCAGGACTGGTCGTGGTGGTGTCTGCTGCTGGGAAGACCCCCTGAAAAATGTTGGAATGTTTTCCTGCTTGTACTGCATCAACAAAGGGTCCTTTTTCTTCCCTTTCAATTGACATTAAATTACCTTTCTGCCTGGTTGCAGCATCCAAGCAGTTTATGGTAGATGAGATTCCAGAAAGAAATTCTTTGCTGTGAGGGTGGCGAGACACTGGAA
>BJBW01004751.1:17737-34676 GCA_004320125.1 Scolopax mira | reverse complement strand
TAGACCTGCTCTGGTGGGGAAGTTGGACTAGATGATCTCTATGGTCCCTTCCAACTCCAAAAATTTCAGTGATATTCAGTGATATTCAGTGTCTACACAAGCAGTAAAAAGATTGCATGTGGCACAACAGCATGGACCTGCTCACCTTTAAGCAAGATCCACATCTGGCTCTCATCTGCTATTGGGTCAGGTCACAGGAGGAAGAAATCAAGCCACAGGAGGTAACCCAAGGAAACCCCTGCCACCAAGAGGACCCCCGAAAGCTGGCCACAGCTGAAATCACTTTCCTACAAACAAGTAATGCCTTGTAGTACACACACGGTGCTCACTGTAAGAAAGTGACTGTTACAAAATCATCAGATAAAATTCATTCGCCCTTCCCATGTTTATGACCTGATAAAAGAGCCAGAACTTATCCGTATATGACCAGCTACGGGCTGAGGATCAGGTCGGAAACATGCTGGAAACTCAATCCAGACAGCGTTTTGTTACACTTCCAAGTGCAGATTTTAGCTGCAGGCAGAGAAGTGACACATCCCTCATTGAGGTGACTGTACAGGAGGTATTGCACACTCGTTTGAAAAGTAACTGAAGTCACCACAATCTCCTTCCAAAACCAGAGGAAAGGGACTAGCATGAGGTAGAACAGTTGGTATCTGGACAAGTCGCTGTTCCAAAGAAGCCACCGAAACGGGAGCTTGTTGCCCTCTACTGTTTGCTTGCTTTAGATGCAGAACAAAGTTTTTCCCCTACCTTCACCCCTGTGAAGCATTTTGCAGTCATAGACATCAGGAGCCATGCAGCATGATGGTATAGGATGCAATGGAGGGATAGTAACCCTTCACTAGCTCAGTATCTGCAGACAGGATTTTCACACATCAAAAGGAACGGAAGTGTTTCAGAGCTTGGCAATTACACTAGTGCTGTTTGTTAAGGCTTCACTTCTGGAAACATTAAGAATAATTAGAAAAATGAGGAACTGACGGCACTAACGGATACCCCAGCATCAGCACAGAGAAAAGTACTGAGTCCCATTTATCCTTTTTTGGTAAGAACCACCCTTTGTTCCATAGTTTCATGAGTAGTGGCAAGTTTTCTGAGGAGCAGTAGGTAGAAAGATGCTGCACACCAGCTACCACCACCTCCCTCGACTGTGAATTAATTGTGCATTGGTGCAGACACACCTGAACTGGCTGTGACAGGCAGCTTGGAAGCATCATATATTGTTCACATACAGTTCCCTGCAGGACTTGCCACTCCAGGTCAGTGCTGCAGCTGACCACAGGGGTGACCCCCATCCCCTCAGACAGCCCTCGATGTTCTAGCTGCTGGTTTGCCTATAAACTATTAGCTGTGGGTTTGCTTTATTATATATTTATTATTAGCCTACAAAATCGAGAGTTGACTTCACACAAGCTTGCTGGCAGTTTCTACTGAAGTGTTAATTCCTGACTACACAACATACTGACCAGCTCCTCTACATCATTCAGAAAGAAAACCTGAACAGCCACTCCAGGAATGTGGGAAAAAAAAAAAATCAATGCTAATAGGAAGAGGTGAAAAAGCAAAGCAAAATCTAAACCCTCCCCTCTCCAAGCTTCTAATACTCCAACAGGAAGAGATATCACACACTGCATCAGGCTGGAGCAAAAGACACATGCAAACAAAGCAACTCTTGGGAATCTTACTGTAAACAGGAGACTGTGTACACACAACACACTGCAAAGGAACAGCTAATCCCTGGAAAAATGTTAAAGACAGAGCGGTGCTTCTGCCAACATCTGCACTTGTTACTTGCTTAAGCAACTCTGCCTCCCATTCATGAAGAGGATGATTCCCATGAGGCTCCCTGCTCTTTGCTTTCAGGGGAAAAAAAAAAAAAAAAGAAGAAAACAAAATAATTAGAGCTATGAATGCAAACCAGTTCATGAAAACAGTAAGTCCTTTGTGAAGCTGAAAGCTTGCCCAGGTGCCTGTTACACAGCAGCAGTTCTGGAGGAAGGTCCCACAATCTCCATAGGCAGCATCTGCTCCTGACTGTGCTTTGTCTTGCAAGGGATTCCCTATGGATAGGAAGGTCCATTCCCTGCCTGGGAAATGTGATGGGAGGTGCATAGAACCATATAAAGGTTTGTGTTGGAAGGGACCTTAAAGGTCATCTAGTTCCAACCCCCCTGCCATGGGCAGGGACACCTCCCACCAGAGCAGGTTGCTCAAAGCCCCATCCAGCCTGGCCTTGAACCCCTACAGGGATGGGGCATCCATGACTTCCCTGGGCAACCTGTTCCAGTGTCTCACCACCCTCACAGGAAAGAATTTCTTTCTAGTATCTAATCTAAATCTCCCCTCTTCCAATTTAAAACTGTTTCCCCTTGTCCTGTCACTACACTCCCTACAAAGAGTCCCTCCACAGCTCTCCTGTAGCTCCCTTCAGATATTGAAAGGCCGTTATAAGGCCTTCTCTTCTCCAGGCTGAACAACCCCAGCTCTCTCAGCCTGTCCTCATAGGAGAGGTGCTCTCCATCCCTCTGATCATCTTCATGGCCCTCCGCTGGGCCCATTCCAACAGGTCCATGTCCTTCCTGTGCTGAGGCCTCCAAAGCTGGACACAGTTCTCCAGGTGGGGTCTCACGAGTGCAGAGTAGAGGGGCAGAATCACCTCCCGTGACCTGCTGGCCACACTTTCTCTTGATGCAGCCCAGGACATGGTTGGCTCTCTGGGCTGCCAGTGCACATTTCTGGCTGATGTTAAGCTTCTCATCCACCAACACCCCCAAGTCCTCCTCAGGGCTGATTTCTAGCCATTTTCCAACCAACCTGTATTTGTGCCTGGGATTGCCATGTCCCAGGTGCAGGACCCTGCACTTGGCTTGGTTAAACTTCATACGATTTGCACGAGCCCAACTCTCCAGCCTGTCCAGGGCCCTCTGGATGGCATCCCTTCCCTGCACGTCGACCACACCACCAAGTTTGGTGTCATCAGCAAACTTGCTGAGGGTGCACTCTATCCCACTCTCCATGTCTCCAACAAAGATGTTGAACAGCACTGGTCCTAGTGCAGACCCCTGAGGAACACCACTCCTCACTGGCTGCCAATTGGACATTGAGTCCAACCCTTTGAGTGCTGCCATCCAGCCAGCTCCTTATCCACTGAGTGCTCCATCCATCGAATACATTCATTTCCAATTTTGAGACCAGGATGTCACACAAGACAATGTCAAACACTTTGCACAAGTCCAGGTAGATGACATCTGTTGCTCTGCCCTTGTCCACCAAGTGTGTGACAGCATCATAAAAGGCCACTAAATTTGTCAGGCAGGATTTGCCCTCAATGAAGCTATATTGGCTGTCTCCAATCACCTCTTTATTTTCCATGTGCCTTAGCAGAGGTTCCAGGAGGACCTGCTTCATAATCTTGCCATGCACAGAGGTGAGACTGGATCTTCTTTTTGCCCTTTTTTGAATATCGGGGTTATGTTTGTGTGGTCAATATGTAGTTGGCAAACATTGCCCTTCAGCAGATAACACCCTGCCACCCTGCTCAAACTCAGCAAGATTTGAGCTACTCCCAACTGTAATGCTACCCTTAATGCTGTTAGAAAAATACAACAACAAAAAAACCCCACACTTGAACCTCATAAAAAAATCCCACTGCTCCCCTACAAAACCAAACTCCAGTCTGACAGGGAAGGACCTGCCATACAAAATCACTGCATTCTTGTAGCTTCTTGGCCCACAGAGAATTGTGTCAGTTCAAGAAAGCACCACAGGAAAGGACCAGTTTGAGCTCCACTTTGATCCATACACAGACAGAATCACACAACCTCCATCGAGCAATCAAGGTCAGATGGAAACACATTGGCATGTGACAGTTGGACACACCAGCACTATATGATGCCTTTTCTTAAGGTCCCATGCAGTAGAGAAGCCAGGAATGAACTCAAGTTGCTTTATTATTTTCACATCTACAGGAAATATAATTTGAATACAGATCTTTTTAAAACTAGATTTAATCAAGTACATTTAGAAGAGAATTCACAATTTTCTGTACACAAATACAAGTATCTTCAATAGAAATTCCTTAGATAAGATTAAAACTTGAGATGTGGTATAAACGAGCAGCAAAATAAAAAATCTCCCCCTCCCCACACACTCAAGTCCACAGAAATAACGATATGCCTGAGAAATATCTAAAAGCTCTTCTGCAAAGCCAGAAACATGAGAGAACAGAGTGCAAACATATATTTTTACCAAACAGCTACTTAGCAAAGTTACAAAGTGTCCTAATAACATCCAAAAAGCCACAGCTGGTGGCCTCCTTATTAGGAAGCATTTGTTAAAGACACTGACTTCAGCTTTAAGGCTCTTTCCTACCCCTGCACTGCTGGCAGAAGAGGCTTTTCCTTCTCCACTTATCTACCACCTCCTTGAACACAAGTAACAAAATTTTTGTGTCGCCACAGCTGCTCCCCCTGATTTTGAGTGGGATACACGTTTATTTTCCTCTCTACACTCTTACTATGTGGACAGACACTGCAGTACAGTGGAAGGTTACCATGCACCTGCCCATCACCAACTGCTTGCCAGCAGGAGAGAGCAGTGGTCCCAGGACTCGGCCGCAGAGATCAAGTGCACTTGCACAAGTACATGCAACTCACTGATCCAGCCTGTTTTCAGTATTAAGACAAAAAAGGATGAGACAGGTGTTTTACCAACCTGCTCGTTTACATTGAAGCAAATTTATGCTGGAAGAAATCTTATTATCTGCTCCATGAAATCTTATCATCTGCTCCATGGGTGATGAAATTGTCACAGAGAATAGTCGAGGGCAGACTGGAAAGGAAGAACAGGAAATTTCTCCTCTAGAACAACCAAGTCCAGAAGAAAATGCCTGTCTACACCCCCAGCTGCTAAAACTACCCCGACAGAACTGGGCAATTCAAGTCAGGGCTGACAAAAGGGGTTGGTCCTCTCCTCACTAGCAGACACCAATGTGCTTCGGTTTGGGGACTGAGTTTATTACCAAAAAGACAAAAACCCAGGTCTGGAATTTAATTGTTCTAAGAAATTCAACGTGTTAATAGGGCGATTTTTCACATCATACTTTCAAGTCACAAGACAGATTGCTATCTTCATGAAGTAACTTTTCATCAGTTTTGTTGGGTTTGTGTTTAGAAATGTTATTACTTTAAAAAAAATTAAATAATAACAGGTCCATAAAATTTGTCTCCTCCTGTTTTAACAACTAGAAAGAACTTGAATACATCATAAAACATTCAAATGTATTTTCAAAGTTCCTGTTGCTTTACTGAACACTAAGGAGTACGTACACAGGTTTGAAGACCAAAGTTCTTAGATATGAGCTGTCATCACTCTAATACTTTTATAGTAAGTCTCATTAACGTTTCCAGGTAATGCTCTATCAACAAGAGTAAAATTACAAATGCACTGTAGTGCATGAAATAAGGAAGCTCAATAAAACATGCAAGAAAACCTCAGCAGGAAATACAGAAGGAAAAAGCCTACTATTGTCATAGGTTGTGCAAATTCCTGCAAACTCTTCACAGCCAGAAATGCAGTCAGGGCATGACATCACTATCTACTTTAAGAACTTGAAATTCTTTTGACTCGTCGGGTTTTTTTTGTTGGTTTTTTTTTTTTTTTGTAAGCTGTCTCTTTATAAAAGGAGACACAAGTTTATATACATTGTGATGTAAATCATGCTGCTATTTCACTTGAAGCTGAAATTCACATTTATGTATCAATATACTGATGTGGTATTTTTTTCCTAGAAACAATATACATAGCATGGATTCTGAGCAGCTTCTACCCCAGGGAATCTACCCCAGGGACTCCTTTGAGTCCCCTGTGCAAAAAATACCATGTAAAGCTGACATTGCAGCCTTAAGCAGGACTCAAATACTTCCGAGGGCTTGCAGAGTCCTTTTGTTCTACAGAGATTTTTACCTAGGGGATAAGACCAGATCGGGGGATTGACCATATCAGCAAGTATCAAACAAAGATTTCAAAACTAGAGTGAAATACCGTATGCTAAACGAAGCTAAACACGCTTCATTACAGGTATCAGTCTCAAGCTGTTTTCACATCAGACAGAAGTTCACAGCAGAGCCAAAGAGGTTATTTGCTTTAAGAATAAGTATTTCAGTAGAACTTATCATTCTACTGTTTCTGAATACAAAGAAAATTAGCAATCAATTTAAAACATTTGAAATTCACCCAGCTGATACTTCATTCCATTCATCAGATGTGGGGATTTTTTTTGTCCTGCTTTAGTTTCCCTTTCTACAATGCCCTCTTACATGGCAAGTTGAAACATAAAATAAGAAATCTGGGCTCTGTGGCTTCAGTATTTAAATTAAATGCACCTGCCTTCAGGCCTTTTAATAAAGGAACTGGATGGAAATTTAGAAACAAGCATGGAAGATCTTGGAAAGAGAGATTTGGGGGTACAGACTTGGAGAAAACTCATGCTGTGTTTTGTACCATCAGAACAACGGAAATTAAACTTACAATTAATCAGATGCATTTTCTAAAACATCAGGGTAACACCTGCAGATAAACATAAAATGTCACAGGGCAGCCCTCTACAACTGTGTTCAGGGAAAACAAATTCTAATCACAGAAATGTCCCTAAAATAATGAAATGTCATTACAAAAAAGTCTCCATGAGTTTCACTCGCTTAATTTCACAGGTTTCTGGCAATTCCTGTGTCGAATATAAGGCTTCGATCCCTCAGGTAATATATTTGTGTAATAATTTATCAAAATATTATTAGGCTAAGATTTTCAAAGTTATTTTAGAATCAGTTTACCTTTATTTCCACAAGCCATATCAGTCACACACACAAGCACACAGTTATTTACTCGCACATCTCCCTGTAGTGACTCATTGCCATATTGAATTGGTCTGTTAGATTCCAAAGCAGTCTCTACGGATTAATCACAACTACCATCTTTCCAGCCATCCCGCCAGCGTTCATCCACACGAGAGCAGTCAAATTCAGATTTCCCCAGTTTCCTGTTCACTTCATTATGAAGAAGACACAACCACTGGGAGAAGTTATTTCTGTTGCTAGTATCAGGCTGATTTGTACGTAATCTGCAAACAGGGAAGAGGAAACAAATGTTACTCCTTTACAATCACCAACTTCAATACCCAAAGCGGGCACATAGCACACCGACAGCCAGAGTCACCTTTTCTGAGTCCTGAGAGACTCCTGAAGAGAACCCAGAAGAGAGCACACAAAGATCAGCAATCACCAGAGGCCAAACATCCCCTATAAAATACTGATGGCTGCAGTTGGCTTTAGTTCCATTCACTACCTAGTCTGGTCAACTGGAAGACACAGGAGTCAAACAGTTTACCTCTGCTAAAAAGCAAGAGTTCTTGAGCTCATGGAAAACACAAAATTAAAAAAAAAAAAAAGAAAAAACATTGAAGTGTTGTTTTGCCACGTGATGCCTGCTAAGTCAATAATTAGGTTTCAGACTTTTTTTTTGGTGTTCATCATCCAGAAAAGAGCAGCTGAAATTTTGAGAAAAAAGTCGACAGTAACAAGAGCAGAAAATTTTATCAAACATCACAGCACATTTCAGTTTCTGCCTCCACTGCTGAGACTGACAATAAAGGGGATTTTTTGGGGTACAACACTTGCCTCCTGACAGCCTAATTATTTCAAGTCCCAGTCTAATTCCACAACTAAGCACAACTCCAGTTTGAACCAGAAAATCCCAAAATCGCCTCAGGGAGGTTTTGGAGGCAGCACGCAACCTGACAGCATGAGAAAAGGTATTTGTTTTCTGAGTAAGTGTATCTCCGATTGATGCAATACTGGAAGAAATCACTTCAGGTAGCTACAAACCCCAAGGGCAGGAAGAGCTGCTGATATGCAAATAACTGCTGCAGCTCAGCATTTCAGGCTGGCCCCTTCAACAGCAGCCACCAAAAAAAAAAAAAAATCCCAAGGACGAAGCAACTCACCTTTCCCTCAGATCCTCAGCACAGAGTTCGCAAGGGTAAAACTTGGAGAAAAGGTTGATGAACTCTCTCATCTCCTTCTGCTGGGCACTGGTGGGGCGGTCGGGGTAGTATGCTGCCATAGTGTGGAGGAAGGCCCAGGTGCTGCGGCCCAGCTGCTCGCTGTCGAGGGGACAGTTTGGCGGTGGCCCTTTCTCCTCTGCAACTGTCCCGTCCTGGAGCAGGAGAGAGGGTTGTGAGGGGGATGGTGTGGAAACAGCCCCTTTGCACTCAGGTGCAGGGAGGCAGAGATGGGGGGACACAAGCCCTTCACACCTTCTGTAGGGAATAACGACAGAGCTGCCCTTCACACCCGGTGGAGAGAAGATGGAGGCCCCCTTCACACCCCCACACAGGGGTAACCCTGCCCCTGTCTCCTTCACACCCTCAGGAAGTGGTCACACAGCCCCATCACACTTGGGGGGACAGGACAGAGACCCATTCCACAGTTCTGCAGCGGCTGGAGGTAGGAGAGCCCCCCCCAGGTCCCCGAAAATGACAGAGGGGGTTCCCCACGCCCCCCGGGGAAACCGCCGCCTCACCCCACCGCCGCCCGGGGCCGCCCGCTTCCTCTGCTGTTGAAACCAGCTCTTGAAATCCGTGCAGGCTCGGCACGGCTTCTTGGTCTGCTCCTCCGCCCCGGAGCCCGCGGCGCCGTGCACACCCGTGAAAGGGCCGTTCTCTGTGCCCGGGAACGGCGGAGCGCCGAAAGCCTGTCGGCCCTCCCTGGGCGCCGCCATCTTGGCGCCGCGGTGCACTACGGGCCGGGGCGGCCACCGCGGGAGGCAGCCATTTGAATTGACCCCGGTTCCCCTCAGGAGGGAGCGGGGGATGGAGACGGCACCGAGGGCTCGGGACGGGTGGGAGAGCCTCACTGTACCCCCGGCTGGGCGCTGGCTCCAGAGACGGGGCTCTTTCTATGTGCAGATGAGGAGGTTCGTCCCGGGCGTTCACCGTTAAACATTGAAGTGCACGTTTCTGATGTTTTTTGCCAATACAACAGCAGGCTCTGGGTTTTAACCGTGTGGTTGAGAAGAACAGGGCAGGTTTTCCTTCACATAGCACAGTGATGTGAGCCTTCTGCCAGCGCTTGTCCACATGGCATCTGTGTATGTGTGTGTATATATATATATATATATACACATACACACATTATATGTGACAGAGCTCGTGGCACAGAGCAGCTCTCCTGTGTGCCAGCAGTGGCAAAGGGCACCCTAGCCTTATCTCCAGCACGGTGATACAGTCAGCAGCGTGATTTAAAGATCAAACGAGGCCAACTGAGTTGTGAGAAGCTCAGTCTGGAGAAGAGAAGGCTCTGGGGAGACCTTACTGTGGCCTTTGAGTACTTAAAGGGGGCTTATAAAAAAAGATGGGGAGAAGGATTTTAGCAGGGCCTGTTTAGGGCAAGGCGTAATGGTTTTAAACTAAAAGAGTGTAGATTTAGACTAGATATAAGGAAGAAATGTTTCACCATGAGAGTGGTGAGACGCTGGCACAGGTTGACCAGGGAGGTGGGAGATGCCCCATCCCTGGAAACATTCATGGTCAGGTTGGTCGGGGTTCTGAGCAGCCTGCTCTCATTGAAGATGCCCCTGCTCACTGCTGAGGGGTTGGACTAGATGACCTTGAAAGGTCCCTTCCAACCCCAAATCATTCTATGGTAACTCAATTCCAACTTGTATACCTATAGCAGAACACACCCATATAAAATGTTTACATGTTTTAACACCTGGCTTGTAAAACCGTATTGAGGAAGGATTTATTTTTTTTCTGAGAGTGTTTTCACCTTTTACGCAAGGGCAGGTAATCAAAGAAGCAAGGCCTTGCTGAGTGCAGCTGGGGTGAAAGAAAGCCCAGGCCTTGCTCCAGGTCTTTGGTCTCCAGTGGACATTCAGCAGCTCTCCTGCTCTCCTTTTGCTCCTGGTGAGCCACAAGTTTTGCTGTGCATGTGAGGATGGTGACCCAACTCTGGTTGAATCTGGGTGGTGGTCTAGCATGCTATCAGCTTCAGAGCTGGGTCTCTCACCCCTTGGAAAGTTTAATTCACTGCTGCTTGGCTCCTTGCTAAAAGTGCAGATAAAGCTTTTGACCGATTTCACTACCTGAAGTATGAGGGTAGTTCTTGATGGGCATCAGAAGATGAAAATTTGGAAGGCAGCACACACACTCTTTTCCTTCCTTTTGGCTTGATGTTGTCATGGCATTAGAGGTTTTCAGGCCACAGGATAAGTCTCCCTCTGTGGACAATGCACTCTAGAATGTGAACTTTCTATCCATTTCCACTTTTCACCTCTTCATGTCCTGCAGGACAAGTGAAAAATATGATTATTTTGTTTAATACAAACAAATGTATGGCCTGGATGGAGGAGGACTAAAATATCATCTTAAGAAATCTCATCTTATCTGGCTGGACTAGGTTTTTGCCTCCCTTCCCTCCTTCTCTTCCCCTTCAGGGACCACCAGCCCTTTTCCTGTCCCTTCAGGCAGTCGTGGCCTGGAAGGCTTTTCCTTAGCAGCTTCTGCGCCTGCAAAGAGCTGTATTTCTTCACATCCTAGTCCTTCCAGGCTGTTCCGTAGCCTGTTTGAAATGCATATTGAGTCTTTTGCCTGATTTTAAGTGCTGTCGTGTCACCAATTCTGCCAAGACACAATTTGTATGAAAGTTGCTGGAAAAATACTTCTCATTTTCAGCTGTTATCCCCTGATATATTTAACGCAGCACGGTGTAAAATGTTTAGTAGGTAATGCGTCATTTTAGAGAAATGCTTCAAAGGCTTGAAGCCTCCATCTTTGGGCCTCCTATTTACCAGTGATCTGTGGTTTTTTTATTTGCAATTTCATGAGAACATTTATTTGCTGATATTGGTGATGGAGAGAGAAGGGTAACTGATAGGATCTACTGAAATGGCTTTGTCTAAAGTTACAGACAGCTATATATCTAAATTTTACATGCAAAGGAAAGATGAAGTAGGGGAAAAGACATTCTTTATGTTTGTTTTCTTTACCCACCAATAAATATTTAAATGGTGTTGGTGACATTCTTTTTTTTTTTTTTTTAATTGAGGAAAAAAAGGTATGCTGGTTTCTGGAAGAGGGACCCGGGGAATTTCCTACAGCATTTTATTGCTTAGCCTTCAAGCAATTAAATAGTTGCAGAGATGTTTCTAATTCAAAGCAATCTCCTTGTTCAGCTGTTAACAGTCTGTTTGCTTTCTTGTTAGTGATTTCATTTATTGAGGTTGTTAAAATATAAGCATGTTTTATTAAAAAGGGGAAAGTTCATAACCTGGAAAGAAGCTGTTGCTTACTGGGGGATTTGTCAAGAAGGTGTCAAGAGGATGGGGTCAGATGAGATGTGAGATGTCTATCTCAACATGAGGAAAAAACTTCTTTCCTGTGAGGGTGCAAATCCTGCTGCCCAGAGAGAGTGAGGGCTCTCTGTATCCAGATCTGTTCAAAGCCCTCCTAGATGCATTCCTGTTCAGCCTACTCTGGGTGATCCTGCTGTGGCAGGGGCTGGACTAGGTGATCTCCAGAGGTCCCTTCCAACCCCAGCCATTCTGCGATTCTGTGATTTGTGCTCAGTGTTGTTCCCCCTGCCCCTTTTCTGGTTGGCTGTAAGAATAGAGCTGTCTCTTTAGGGAAAGGTGCTCCCCATTTTCTCCGTTTGCTGTCATGGCCAGCATTACCTAGATTCGAAGCAGGCAAGGAAAAAAAATGGGGAGATGCTCAGGTTCAAATCAGAGAGAGGAAATCCACTTTCCTGTCACTAATTGAATCCAAATGCAGAGCCTAATTAATACCAGCACATGAGCTTGGTGGGATGGAGCTCTGCAGGCGAAGGAACCTGTGGTGAGCCCCAACCAGCCAGCATGGTGTACACCCCCACCCAGCCCTCTGTGGTGTAGTAGCTGGTGATGTGGTAGAGCCTATCATCAAACGAGATCCTAATGAAGACTCCTTCTAAAAGCAGCTGCTTTCTGGGTGCATGGATCTGTCCCATGCTGCCTGGCCAAGGCTTCCTCCATCCATGGTCCAGGTGCCTGCTGACACCTTGCAGTGCTCCTGGGTGCGGGCACTGCTAACAAAGCACCTATTTTTCAATTACTTATGTCTGCGAGACCAGGCTCACTAAAGTCTGCTGCATCGGTGCCTCTTCCAAACAGCTTCATAAGCTGTGACTGGAATAGGGTAACCTGCAGGATGGCAGTGACGGTAATTACCAGGAAGAATTAGCAAAACCTGCGCTCAAGCAAATGAAATGGGTGTGTTTGCATTTCTCAGAGGAAGACTCCTGTTTGATGTTCTGCTATTATCTTGGCACTTGATAAACAAGAGCTTGGGAACTGGCAGCTGATAGTGGGTGCACGTGGATGGAAGAAATACCAGGCTGGCAACGGGAGATGACCTGAATTTGAGGCCAGATACGCATCCTGCTCTCTCTCTAGCAAGAGGGTTGGCACCTGGGGACAGACACCACTTTGGGGATGGACCCTTCCCTGGTCCTCTAAGCCCTGTGGCACTATGGCCAGAAAGTCAAGTCAGGATGGACAAAACATGCATGGCACAGGCATACCCAGACCGGGCTTCGGGTGAGGACAAAGGCCTGAGCTTAAGAGCAGCTCCTGAGAAAAGGAGGGGTGACCCTAACGAGAGGTGACCCCAAGGAGGGATGGCGCCAAGGCAGGGTGGTCCCAAAGAGAGGTGGCCCCACGGAAGGGTGGTGCCAAGGAGGAGTGACCCCAAGGAGGTTTCACATAGCTCTTTTCCCCACAGTGCGGCCCCAGGTTACAGCAGGGTGCTTATTATGTATGGGTATGATTATATCTATAGAAAGGCTGCTAATTTTCAAGGATAACGGGCTTAACAACCAGAGAGGACAAAATTCTGCACAGCCCACTTTCTAGGATTCAATGGGATTGTAAAGTGCAATTTCCAGCAGAGCCAGTGAGCCCGGACTGCCTGCTGGGGTGTGTTTCTCTCCAATACTGCAGTAAAATTTAGATTTTGTCAAGAGAACAAGGAATAATACTCACAAAGCCGCCGTCTTCATTTGGGAACATAAGCACCATTGATTCTTCATTAATTTATTACCATGAATTTATTTTAAGTTCTTTGGAAAATACCTCTCGGGGTTCTTACCATGGTTTTTTGTGATGTTTTCATAGGCACCTCCAGTCAACGTAACTGTTGCCCTCTCCAAGGGAATACAGCAACAGGAAGCCAATTTGTATTTACATGGAAGGATGTGAACCTAAAGTCCAACCAGTTACAACACCAGCATCAGGAATTAGTCATGCAGTTATTTGTGAAATTACAGTCAACTAGGAAATAGAGCATCAAAAAATAATGTGTATTTCCAGGTAAGTGAATCATATTGGGCAGCTTTGCTTATATGCCAGAAACGCATCACCTGCGAAATTTCCCAAGGCATGAATTTGTCTCCCAGTTATCAGGAGGGAGCCTGCAGCCAGACCGACATGTTTCACTGCCAGGGAAAGGGTGAGACATCGATCACAGTTCAGATCTGTCCAGAACTGCTAAAATCTGTTCAAAACAGTCCGAGGTATAAGACTTCACACAGACTGTACCGCGACTTATTAAAATCTGGGGGTCTATACCCAGCGACTGCAGTACATTATTTTCAAGTTTGTGCTGTGTGGATCCTCTTGCTGATTAAAATGAGAATTCCAAACACGCTGTGTGTATATATTTGCAATGGCAGGGACAGGGAGAAAACCAAATGATTCTGTGCAGGTTGGTACAAGCACGACTGGAGCTTGTGTTGTGCTCCACATCCCAGACTCTCTCCGAGCATCCATGGAATCAGTTAATGCATTATAAGCCTAAGCACAGCAAAATTGGCTTTTTCCTTTTGTGCTCTTGAAAAATTAAGCACAAGATCTTCAGCCAGCTGCTCCCATTTCTCTTGGCCTTGTGAGAAGAGAGCCCTCTGCAAATGGCAGGAGAGTTCAGGGTGGTCTCCAGCGTGGACACAGGCTTCTGCTGCCACGGCAGAAACGACTGTGCAATAGGAGCACCCTTTGTTTCAGTAAGAAGATGCTATTTGAAATTCATTTTAAAATGTTGTGTGGATTTTGTGGGTCTTTCCTTATCAGCGTCTCCCATTTTCACCTCCTAAAAATGAATGACCATGTCGCTATGAGAGCTGTGCTTTCCAAATTGCTTGTCCTGTGGAAGGACAGGTACAGCTGGAGGTTTCTGTCTTTTTCCTAATCCATTTGCAGCTCTCCCTGGTTGTCGGGTGACTCCTTTTTCTAGAAGCAGATCAAAGCATGTGGACAGTAGTAAGTCTCAATCACCGGTGGAGGAAGAGATTCCTTGGATCACATTTCCCGTGAAAATGTATTCAATCGTTAAAAATTAAACATTAATGAAACAACACTTCTCCTTCCACATTACTTTTCTCCCCGCCAGGCTTTTGAGTGAAGATTAAATATTGTTTTCGAGGAAGGAACACAAAGGTCTTGCCTTTGGTCTTTTAGGTGGACTTTTAACTTGAGCTCCAAGAGCTGATGGAAACCCCAGTAGAAATAAGGCATTTTGCATATTCTGCTGCTGGATGGCTGTGCGGAATGAGGAAGGGGTAAGAATAGCACGAGCACTTCTCTGA
Organism: Scolopax mira; assembly: GCA_004320125.1. NCBI lineage: Eukaryota > Metazoa > Chordata > Aves > Charadriiformes > Scolopacidae > Scolopax > Scolopax mira. Next base: position 20,001 of record BJBW01004751.1, on the reverse strand, counting down.
CTAATCCGGGAGGAATACAACGGTGTTGTCTCTGATTAGGCTTTGCCATATTTAGCAGGAGGTAAGAATAGATTTTGCTCAAGTGAAAACAGTATTTCTACGTGTTCGCCGGCACTTGCTCCTCTTGCCGTGGCTGTACAGGTTGTGTCGCTGGGGTTTTCCCCTGATGGATTTTGGGGTGTGTGGGGCCTCCTGGAGGCTGAAACCTCTCATAAACTCAATCCTGCCATCCATCTCCCTTCACATCCCATAGACAGGTCCCAGCATGAACACCCACTGCATTGGCCTCATACCATGCAATGAACTCATTAAACACCCTTTTTTTTTTTTTTTTTCTCTCTCTCTCTAGGAAATGATGCAGAAAACTTTCTCGTACAGGGGCTTAAGTTAGATTCTCCTCCTTCCTGCAAGTTTTATTCTTGAATCACGCTTTTGCCCTTTACATAACCTTAGAAAAACACACTTTTATAAAGGAGCTATGAAATTATTGCAACAAGTGCTGGTAAACAGGGGCCTGTCTGTTGTGCCCTCAGTGACAAGCAATTCCTTGGCAGTTTTCTCCCTGGGCTGGGCAGCTGGATCCCAAGGGCATTTCAAGGAAAATTTGCTCCATTGCTTTAACCCCTCTCAGCCAGCAGCTGTGAGGTTTGAGGGAGTTTGATTTGCTGCTGTGATTTTACACCAGCCATCTGGCTGTGGCCATGGTATTGGTGACCCGAGGGGACAGGACCCCCCGTGTTGTGCTGGAGCATGTCCAGAGGAGAGCCACCAAGCTGGTGAAGGGCCTCGAGAACAAGTCATATGAGAAGAGGCTGAGGGAACTGGGCATGTTTAGTTTGGAGAAGGCTGATGGGAGACCTGGTTACCCTCTACAGCTATCTGAAAGGAGGTTGTAGAGTGGTTGGGGTTGGCCTCTTCTCCCAAGTGAATAATGACAGAACCAAAGTAAATGGTCTGAAGTTGCGGCTGGGGAGGTTTAGATCAGATATTGGGAAGATATTAGTTTACTGAGAGAGTGGTCAGGCACTGGAACAGCCTGCCCAGGGAGGTGGCGGAGTTGCCATTCCTGAAAGTAATCAAGAAACATGTAGAGATGGCACTTCAGAGCATGTTCTAGTGGCCGAGATTGTTGGTTTGTGTCTGTTTGTGGTTTGTTTCTGTGGGTTGGGTTTTTTGAATTTTAGGATGGCTTTTTTTTATTTTGTGGTCAGACTTGATGATCTCAAAGGTTCCTTCCAACCATCAGGATTCTGTGATTCTGTGTCACGAGCCCTGGTCTCTTGTGCAGGGGCAATAACTAAGATTAAAAGGAGTGGGATTCATGCTGAGATGGGAGGGTGGCAGAGGAGACCAGAGCAGAGGAGAATAACAGCCCCTCTCCACTTGCTGGCTCACGAAGCCACAGCGATTGCGTGGAGTTCCCCTGTGAAAAAGGCAGGTGAAGGGCTTGTAGAAAATGAGCACTGCCTTTTGCTCAGAGTCTTTCTGAATTGGATTCCACTGCCCACTAAAAAATGCTTCAGTGAAATTAGAAGGAAATAAAATACCTTCTTCTGGATTAGACATTGCAAAATCTCTCATCCCGCCTGTGTGAAAGTTCAATTGCTTCCTTTGTTTAAGAGGCGAAGGATATTTTTGTCAACTCCAGTGTTTGATTTTTTTTTAATTATTTTTAAACAAGAGTCTATTTCTCTATTTATTTGAAGTCTAAAAGCTCTTTGTACTCTTAAAATCGGCTTTTAGCAGCTGGGCTTTTCATTAAAGGTGCTGATAGGTCATGTGTTATCGCAGGTGACCTTCAGGAACAACAAAGGGCAGGTTTTGATCCTGAAGGTGATGGTGGGAGAAGATGCAGCTCTCCTGCTGGCGTTGTGCCAGCCGAGGGCCCCCCTTGGCTGTGCCCACAGCTCCTTTCCATATCTCTTTCTTGCAGCCGTAGGACCTCAAGGGTGGTTGGAGGGTTTTGTCTCTCTTTGCCTTTCCCTGATGAGTTTGCAAGAGGTCAGTGAGTCTCACCTCTAGCAGTTCCTGACCTGGCTTCTGTGCGTGGTTCATAACAGGCTCATAAAGGCTCCTTCTCTTTTGTGTGTGTGCCTTTGTGATGTGGCCATTTGTTGTTTGACTTGCAAAATGGCTGTGGTGGAGCTGGAGAAAAATTGCCTGTGGCTACCTCCAAGCTCAAACTCTGCTTCTGGTTCCCGTTGGATGGAGTGAGGGATTGGTCCAGGCTCTTGTCCCACCTGCTGTACTCTGGTTAAACACAT
>BJBW01004751.1:0-17522 GCA_004320125.1 Scolopax mira | reverse complement strand
GGAGATTTTATACTGGTTGTAGGGAAGATGGTTTTGTAATGGAAATAGCAGAGGGAGCAGCCCAGGTGGCCCTGAAACCACTGGATGTCCTGCCCTGTCCTTCAGACCATGGGCTCTTTTGGGGCAGGGACTCTGGTGTGACTCCCCATGACTATACCTTAGTCACTTTCTGTGACACAAACAGCATTTCGTGGACCCAGAGCAGCTGTTTATGGCGGTGGTGATGCTCCCCGAGGAGCAGGAGGCAGAGCTCCACCTTTGCCAGGTGTACGTGACTTTCTTCCAGCAGGCTGCAGAAACGCCTGCAATTAGTTATGATGGAGGGAAACTTGTGCTTCCTTGGTATTGTCAAACCTGGACAGTCCCCTCCTATATATTACTTAGTTAGTTTATGACCTATTTTGTACCTTGTGAAACAACTAAAGAAAAAAGTGACTGCTGTCCTCATAGGCTATGAAGATAAATACTGGTGATGAAATACCAGCGCCCATCAATACTGGCTGAGTTTTACTTTTTTCCAGGCATACCACTCCTACCTGTCAGTCAATAATTACACAGGAGGAGGTACCAATTTATGGCAGGATAATATGGAAGTAGTAGAAGAGATAAAGTAAACTTGACATAACGTCAAGGAAATGGCTTTGCTTTGGGGCTTTTTGGTAAGCGTGCTCAAACGTACCCACCAAGGAAGTGGATTTGATGGCCTCTTCTGATCAGTTATCCACCCTTCCCAAGAGAAGCAGCCCTCACCTGTCAGGGTTTTGGGAAGGAGGAGCAGTAAGGCCGTTGAGGAGCCATTGTGCTGATCCAGAGGCAACCTGGCACACAGCCCTGCCTCAGGTTTTATGGATAGTGTCACTCTAGGCTGTATGACGTGACTCATTAGATCAACTTCTTGGGCAGTTTCTTGACTAGAAACTTGACAGCAACAAGACAATGATACTTGATACTCGATAATAACAACTGCAGAGCCCTGAGCAGAGCTCTCTGGGATGACACCAGAGGTGTTGTTATCCCCAAGTAGGACTTGGCCATTCTTCCCCCCATACCTCTCTTCTGCATTGCAGTGACCTTTGCTTCTGCAATATGCTTTCTCAATAACTAATTATTGAGTTTTGAGTAATTTTGCTCATACTTTGCTTTGTCTGAGATGCCTGTCACCTCCCCCAGAAAATCAGCTCCCCAAACTGCACTGCTGGTTCTTCAGCCTCAGGTGACCTGCAGACCACCACCTTTGACCTTCCTGGTGTAACATCTCATTGTACGTTTTCCACACCGCCCTTCTGCTTCAATTCTGAGAACAGTGAAATTTGGCAAAGCTGGTGAAAATAGCAACTGGCAATTCCACTGACACCCTTGGTACCTGTGGACATGGATCAATGTGCTACCTCAACCTCCCCTGGCCGTCTCCTGTGCATACACAGATTGCAGTTCCTCTAAGATCTTTATTGTCTTTAGCCTGCCCTGTTAAGGGTAAATATGTTTAAACCTTTACGGTCTTGGAAATACGTTGTGTTTTGTGTTTACTCTGAGACAAAAGCCAACCAAATATACTTTGTTGAGTGTCTTGGTTCCAGCAATCGCTGAGGGCCACACGACAGAGCTGTGTAAAGGTGAGCTTGGCCCCAGCTTGGCTGCTGAGGAGAAGACCGTGCTGAGGAGAAGACCGTGAACCTGGACATGATCAAAGGGAGTTGGTGAAGGGCTTTGCCACCTCAGAAACTGCCAACTTCTAGATAAGCACGGTCGTAAAGAAGCAGCTCACTGGATGAAATGATTTCCTCTCTGTCCATAACACTCTTTACCTTTTGAACCCGGTAGATTTAACAGCACCTGCTTTTGCCGGACCCTTTGTGAACAGAGGGACGGAGGGTCCAATTCTGGGACAGTTGAGGGACAGCAAGCTGCTTTGCATCTCCCTTCCGTGGGGCAGCTCCTGCCTGGTTCCCCGAGCCAGGAAGTACCCTGGAAATGCCATCAAAGGGGTTTTCCCACCAAACCCGTGCACAGGACTGAAGTCCTCTCTGTACAACCTTCTCTTCCCAACCGAGGACAGACATCCTGCAGCAATAGATCAAACTGCCACAAAACCACTTTCTTTATCCCCAGAAATCGCCATTCTGTTGTGCAGGAGCATCTTCACATGCTCATGAAATGAAAACCGAGTCTCTGCTCACCATATTTTCCAGAAGGAATCTTCTTTGGCTTTCCATTTCAGATTCTATTATTTTTTTTTTTAGTAGATGAAAAATCACCTGCACCTGTTGCTGAGGGTTTTGAGACACCAGGTATAATTGGAAAATGAAAGGCAAAGCAGAAATGGGAGCTGAGCCTCTCAATTTGGGCTCCAATAATTAGAATGATTCAATTTAGGCTTCAACAAAGAAGAGGGGGAGGGAGGAGGGAGAAGGCGGTTTGATCACACAGAGGCCCATCAGCCGAGTCATAACCCGAGGCACGCTGAAGGCAGCAGTTCAGGGAAAGGACAGGCTTCCCAGGGCTGTAATTACCAGCCCACCAGTGCCTCCAGGCAGTGGGAGCTGGCCCATGAGAAGAGCTGCTGGTTGTCCTGGGTGGGGATGGACACCTGGCTTGATGCAAAGCAGAGCACGGGGCTCTTGGAGCTGAGTCTCCATCGTGTATTTACAGCTGAGAAGCTTTGAGACTTTCTCAGTTACAGCTCAGGGAGGAGTTTGTTCATCCTTCGCTACAACAACAACATCAGCATCTCCCACTAATTTCTGAGAGTGTGCAAATATTGATACAGCTACCAAAAAATCTATTTAAAGTGAAGTATCTCAGCAGGTGGGACAAAGCAGAAGAGATTTGTCACAGCTAGCACACACGTCAAATTCTGCTCGATTTGTGCTTGACAACAAGCCACGTTCCTAATTGGTTTTTGGGAGTCTGGTGTGAGGGCAGCCCAAACTGTGGGCAACTCTGTCAGTCCGTGCAATGTAGCTGTAAAAACACAACACATCCATCCCTGGAAACGGACTTTAGTTCACAGCAGGATTTGCTGCCCCAGTGACCTTCCCCAACACCCAAGGATGGTAACTGCAGGGCCAGGCTTCCTTACTGGCATTATTCTAGTAAGGACATGATAAGATAAAATAGGATGATGCTTCTCCCCAGCTCTCTGAACTATGCCCCTCTGCTCACGGGAGGGGGGAGCAGGTAAAAGGCACGTGGTAGTTTGCCAAATTACGGAATTTCTGCCCGCGTTAGTGGGCGGAGGAGGAAGCACCCTGCCTCCTGCTCCAGAGTATTTAACGGCAGGAGTCGTGCCCGGAGCCACATCTCTGCTCAGGTTCCAGCTGCCCTGGGAAGGAGGAGCAGGCTTGGGGAAGATGAGCTTCAGCAGGTACCCAGTGGATGTAAAGGCTGTTGGCTTGATGCAATGTGGAAAGCAGAAGGTACTTTATTTAGAATTTTTGTTGGATTTCTTTTTTTTCTTCTTAAATATTTACAAACTGGGAAACTAGAGGGCTTTTTGAGTTAGTCTTGCAGGGTTATACTTACTAATTTCCCTGCAGTGTTGGGATTAGACCCCTGTGATTTAGGAGAGGGGTCTTGGACTTGTTTTTTAATGGTTTTAATCTCATAAGAAAATGGTTATCTTAGATTCTGCTGTCTTTCTGCTCACAATGTCATAAATTTCCTCTGGTTTTAAAAATGATTACCCATTTGGGGCCCTAAAATTAAGGGGATATTTTTGTAGGTCTTATATTTTATTTAATTTTTTTCATGTAACAGTCTTGCAGCCCAAAGCCAGAACTAAGCCACAGGTCTTGGCAAATGCTGACTGCCTGAAAACATCCAATATGGAAGACTTAATAAAAAAAAAAAATGCACTGTTTTCCCTTTCATTTTTACAGAAATACATGATGTCTGTGTCTTGGTCAGATCAGAATAAAATTCTCATCTACCGGACGTTTGAAGACTTCAAGAGTTTCCATGTAAGTGAATATTTCCCTAAAAATAGGATTCTGATCCTGGGGAGAGGGGAAGGAGCCCAGGGCTGCAAAGCATCACCATTGTCTCCTCTTCCTCACTTTTAGAAAGAGCTGAAGAGAAAATTCCCCATCGAGAGTGGCTCGCTCAGGAGATCTGACCGGACAATACCCAGGTTTAAAGGTAAGGAGAACAAATCCCTGATGGACCAACAAACACAACAGACCTGTTGGGGACAGTCATAACTGATGACACAGACTTCAGCCTCTGAGTCTGACCTTCCTCTAGAGGAGGAGATTAACAGCTCACTCCTGCTCGTGCCATAATACAGCTGGGTTGCATCAACGTTCTTGGGTCTATTACTGACTTCAAATAACCCAGAAAGCCTCTTTTAATAGATAATTGCACCTGTAAATTAATATTACACTTTAAATATTTGCCCAGAGCTCCTTACAACATTTATACGTGAACAAAGATAAATTCTACATATTAAAAATATCGCATCAGGAGCTATTAAAAATGACAGGGAGGCAGAGGCAGCTGCTGCCTCAGCTTCTTAGAGTTTGGGCTTGTGTGGGAAAGGACAGTAGGTGAGGCAAAAGATGCTGTTCTCAAAGCATCCAGACCCCTTCTTGTCTTACACCAACTTTGCTTTTGTTATTTTAAAGATGTAAACACGAAGCACAGGAAGAGTGGGAAAATGAACTGGTGCCTGGAGATACTGAAACTGTTGGAAACTTACTCCCAGGAGCTGCTGAAAACAGAAGCTAAAATCTCCCAGGGTGGAGATGTGATTCGGTTTTTCAAGGCACAGACCCAAGACCTAGATCCCTCCTTTCCTGAAAACAGGTGTGAAATCATATTTGTATCTTTTGTTTATATGTGTTTTCATGAAACAGAAGGATGTTGATGTTGGTTTTGATGCCTAAGCTTTTCTTAGCCTACCGCATAGGGGATTTTACCAAAACAATTACTAAACTCAGCCTTTTGTATGAGTTTTCAATAAACTGATATTAAATTTTGTTTTTCAGTGTTGTGATCATGCCATCCGAAATCGGAAGGGGGAAGAAGAACCAGCCAGGGCCACAGCTCTCTATTACACGCCCTCAGGTTTCCCAGAGCTACAGATGCATCGAAACCTTTGAAACCAAAGACGCAAAGAACCAGAAATTCAAAGTTGCTACGAAGGAAATAGTTGAAGTGTTAATCAAGGACATGACTGGTATGTTTGATAAGGATTCTTCAGTTTCAGGGATGGATGGTGTGTGTGTCTGTAGATGGGGTGTGTTTACCCAGATTTACACGGGAGCAGAGAACAAAATGTCAGCATGGCCTCTGTCAGGCACTGAGCTGCTCCACATGTTGTCCCTTCCTCCTGTGGTAGAGCAGCCCCTACCCCAAGACTATGGTCATCTGTCTACTTGCAGGCTGCTAAAAACCTCTTTTTTTTTTTCCCTGGTTGCTGCAGGATGGTGGCTAGTGGAAAACGCAGACAAGCAGATAGCCTGGTTCCCAGCCCCCTACCTGGAAGAGATTGATGCCCACAAAGACACCCAGAGTGTCTTAAGCTCAAAAGAGGACGGTAAGTTTCCTTCTGCCTCTGTGGGACACCACGTTCTTTTTTCAAAAATGAGTTCTGTAAAAACCCCACCACTTTAATTATTGCTTGGAGTCCCCTCCTGAATCTCTGACCCTTCTGATCAGCTCTACCATCAGCTGTGGGTCTCCAAGCAGATCAGTCACTCTCAGGGACACTTGCCCTGCAGCTCTCACTTGCTCCCCAGGGCTGCTGATCTGGTGGGTCACAGGGACGGAGGCATTTTCTCCACAAGACAAAACCAACCTCCCCTTTTCTCTGCAGGCAGCCTGTACTTCGTTGTGCAGGACTATGAGTCTCAGAAGGCAGACGAGCTCTCGCTGAACAACGGCGTTGTCGTGGAGGTGGTCAAGAAGTCTGATGATGGCTGGTGGCTGATCCGGTAAGGAGGCTTTTCCGAAGCTCTTGTTCCCCAACAGAGTCAGTTACCTGTTGCAGGTGCTTCTTGCCTGCTCTTCCCCAGGTGGGGTGCAGAGGACCTCCATGAGTTGACCACCCTTGGCTAGGGATGGCTTGACTCTTCCTCATGCCCTATGTACAGTGTTGAGCTGAGTCTTCACCTCTTCCCCAAGGGGCTCTGCTCTCTGCCTTCGGCCAGAGCTGGGAGAAGGGCTCTTTTCAGTGTTGCTTTTCATCCTTCCCCCTCAGATACAATGGCTGTACTGGCTACATGCCCTCCATGTACCTCCAGCCCTACAAGAATCCTCACCACAAGCTCCAGACCATCATGACCTCCAGCCTCAACATCTCCACCCCGAACCTTGCCTCCTCACTGACAGCTCCTCAGCCTCAGGCTGAGGCCATGGGACAGCACAGGGTACAGGCTTGCTCTTCCCTTGACCAGACTGAAGAGGACATAAGCTCTCTCAGCAGCAGATCAAGGTCTCTGCCCAGGGCCATCTCCACTCCAGACCTGGAGTCAGACAGCTCATCCCTCAGCTCGGGGAGCAGCAGTGAGCGGGACGGCCGGCTGAACTGGAAGCCTGAATTGTCAAGATCTCTGCCCGAAGTCAAGCAGGCCAGGAGCTCTCCCCTGGAGCATAGTTTGGCCACACACAGCAGCAAGTCCCCACACCTCACCCACAAGGACAGGAACGATTCTGGCTTTGTGGAGTCATCTGCAGCTGATCTAAGTCATTCCCTCACTGACCCAGACTTGGCCACTTGTGTCCCTAAGGTGCCCGTGCGCCCCTCAGCTCACGAGATCCTCCAGAGGTGCAGCACCCTGACAAAACGAGCTGTGCAGAAGTCTTCCCCCCGGCCTGCCCTCCAGACTCTGCTCCCGAGTGTGCACTAGAGCCCACGGGAGAGGCAGGGACCCAGCCCCACGACTGAGAGCCAGGCTCCCTCCTCACTGATGTCCCACAGGAGCCTGGGCAGTGTCAGAGCTTGGGACTTGTCACTTTCCAAGGACAGGGCTAGATCCTGACAGAACTTGCACGCAAACATTGCTGCCCTGGGTAATAGCGACCGGTGCTGCAGCTCACACGGGGAGGTTGGGGAGCCAAAAGGGGCTTTACTGGAGTCGGGGGGGTTTAGTGGTTTAACTCATCAGGGGAGCCAAGGCATCTACGGATCTGGCAGCTCCTCTGTAAGTCAGTGGTGACTTTGGATTCAGTTCTCCTCAGGCAGGTATTTGTCCCACAGTCCTGTATGTGAAAGTGTCAGTGCTGCAGCCATTTGAGTATCATTTATATGAACTACCTATTTTGTATGTTACTTTGTTTTAACTCTTTGATTTTTGGTGTTTGTCTGGGGTTTTGGGGGGGTGGGTTTAAAGATTAGATCATCTTGGGTAGTGGAGAACTGGCCACCAACTACACAAATTGCTTCCAGTGGTGCAACTGGTGGTTGGGACCCTCATCTCTCACTATTTCCTACAAATATGTCTGTGCAGGCACAAAACCAAAAATGGGTGTAGTACAGCTTGTTTTCTAACTGGGTAAGGGGGGCAGAGTCATTTTTAAAAAAAAAAAACCCATAAAACCAAACCATTCTCCTTTCAAGGGGTTCAGGTAGTTACTGAAACTAACAATTCTCATCCTAAACTCATTTTCTAGAATAGAGTTAGAAAAATAGTTATAGGAAAACTTAAGATTTTATATAGATTTCTACCTTTAATTTTAGTTATTCTAACAGTTATTCTGTTAATATTTTTGAAACAAGCAATTTAACTTGTGAGGTGTTTATGTTGTTCTGAATTTTATACGTTTTATTACATTTATTTTGGAGACTAAAATAAAATACATGTAAATATCTCTGAAGGCTGCTTGTTTTTTTATACTTCAAAAACTTGCCAGCTGGGGAATTAAAACTGTGATTATCTCCCTCCCAGGCAGTAACATTCAGGGCAGGCAGAGGTGAGATCTGCCTTGGCCCAGGCTGTGTTCTGCCCAAGCAAAGAAAATACCCAGTGATACCACAGTGATCCCTACACGCTGCCTGAGATACGATACAACATTGCCCATAGAGTCTCCCAACTCCAGAAAGTCTTTAAATTCCAGCAAAGACCAGATGCTTGTTCAGAGCCAGGTTCTGCCATTTAAGAGTCTGGGCCTGAAAATTCAAGGTGTGAAAATAGAAAAGGAAACCACAGCTTGGCCAAAGGAATGATGCCTTTCCTCTCACCGAGCCCTAAGGAGACTGAATGCTGGACTTGTTTTAGAAAGTCACAAACTTTCAAAATTTATTATAACATACAGGAATAGCCCAGTTGCCGTACCTGATGGGAAGCAAGTTCAGACTTTCCCCTCCAGAAAAAGCAACTGTTGGGAGGAAGGTCACAAAGCCATGTCTTCCTGCTGGGCTGTGTCAGCCAGCCTCATGTTTTGCCACATGAAATCGATGAACATGGAAGCCTGTAACAAACAGCTGAGTCTCTGAAAATGGCGCTCTGCAAAGAGAGAAACAATGGTTGGCATCACAGAAAAACTCACCAGAAAGGGGAGAAAAACCTCCCTTCTCTTAAGATCAAGGCAAACAGGGAATATTCAGAGCACAGGAGATGTCAGGTCATAGCCCATCCCTGCAGTGTGACCCACCAGTGTAAGGCAGCAGGGACTCCACAGCAGATTTAATGCCCGAGTACTGCAGGAGGTTGTCTGGTGCTTCGTGCTTCAAGAGGGTTTCAAGGACAGCTTGAGCCTCATGGCAGTTTCGAGAATTTGTGTTCCACGTCACCGAGAACCCTAGCACCGCCTCTAGGGAGGAAGGAAATGGTACAGGCTGGCTGTGCCAGGGTGCTGGCACGCAGGAGATGCCAGGTTCAAAAGCATCTCTTCTCTTTTACTGTGGTTCAGCTCCCACAGACCCTGACAGACAAGCCCAGAGGACTGCCCGGGGGCAGGACAACTCTGCACTGAAGAGATTCTCGAGCTGTCACATTGTCTTGAACTGAGGAACATCCCAAACAACAGGGGGTAAGGCCAGGCAAAGCCACGCACACAAGCTCAGGGCCAAAGCACCATAACAAAGTCCTGCTTTGGGAGTTCAGTGATAAACACTGACTCTAAGGAGATTCTTCTCCTTTTAGTTTCAATTCAGAAAACAAGCCCCTAACCTGAGTGGTTTTACCACTTTAAACCAAGTTGCAACAAACCTTTCTGATCCTTCCGCAGGCGAGCAATGTTCTCTTCCAGGTGCTTCCTCCCATCAGTTTCCTTGAGGATGGCTGTGGAAAAGGGAAATGAAGAGTCAATGCAGGAGTCTGGCCCACACACTGAGATCATTTGTTATCAACGGCGATTTCACTTACAAAAACAGGAGTCTAAAAAAGGGAAAACTGAGGCTTTCAGATAATTACTTTATCTAGCTGGAAGAGATGTTCTAGAAGGCAGAGAGGGCAGAAGAGCACCCTCAGAGCACAATGTGGACTCACCTTTGACCACCATCAACACCGTGTGTGGACGATCCAGAGAGATTGCCAACCCTAAAGCTTTGAGGTATCTTTTCTCATGAAGCAGGTTAGAAAGCTCTTGCTCCCTGGAAAACAAATCAGGGTCAAGAGAGTGAGAGAAACATTTGGTTGGTGGAAAAAACTGCTATACAGAAAGCAGTGGATTTGGCAACAATAGTGCACAGAGGTTTAATGCCAAGAAGTTATTAGCTCTTGCCAATTAATGCCTCATTGTGCAGATAATTACCCTGGCACATTCAAGGGCTCCCTGAGTCCTGGCTGAAGCAGGAGAAAGTGAAAGTAGCTTTTGGCACTTTGACTTTGCTTATCTTAGCAGTGCATAAATAAGAAACTAATCAATTGTCAAGGTGGCAGTATTATAGCAAGGCTTTGCAGGAACTAAAGATAAACTACAAAGAAGAGACTACTGTGCCTTGACAGCCTCTAAATAGCTAAATGATGTGATATTTGGATTAAATGGAGCTGGATGGCTCCAGGTGTGGACAGTTTCACTGGACAGAGTTTGCCTTTCACAGCTCATTATTGCACAGGGTCAACTTACTTCATAATCTGCTCCTCCTGTTTAGCTTGTGCCTCTTTCTCTTCAATTTCAGTGACATCCTATAAAAAAAAAAGCCCAGAATATAACTTTGTCAAAACTTGCTTAATTACAGATTAATTTTTGTTTAGCCATCGAGTGAGCAGGAAACTATCTTCTACAGCAGGATCTCCAGGTCAAGTAATTTCAGTAAATCCAGCAACTCATAGCTTCCCTCCAGACTACCTTTAGCAGACCAGCCCTGGGCAGGCTACTAAGGCCCATCTGCTGTTCCTTTTACAACATCAACTGGGGAAATACAGTATGGCAAAATAAACCCAGCCCAAACCCAGAGATATGCTTTGCAGACCCAATTTCTACATGTAGAAAATGAGGAGAGCATGTGCCATGCTGGAACAGAGACAGACAAGCCCTGGAATCCTGAGCTCTCCAACTGTATTGTGATTTGTAACCTGGAAAGGGAACACAGGAAGACCCCGTGCTGTACCTTCCATAGCGTGATGCAGGAGTCACTGGATGCTGCCACAACCATATCATCTTGCTTGTTAGAGTGAAGACCCCAGATTTTATCTTCATGACCATCTAAAGTTTTCACACACTCATTTGTTTTAATTGTCCAGAGTTTTAAGAGACCATCAGAACCACTTTTGGAAGAGAAAGAAACACAACAAATTTAACTCAGAGAATCACTGGATCCATCCTTCCTCCGCCCCACCTCAAATATCTGATGAACTTGTCCCGTTCCAATGCCTTTTAAACAGGAGTAGAATTAACCAAAAATGTCAGAAGAGCTTGAGAATTCCAAACAAGTAGTTCCCAGCACTACTAGTATTGCTTCAGGTGATTCTTTCTTGGGAAATTCTACTAACTACATTTCCTTATACATTCTGGTATAACTGTTTAGCCTCTGGCTCTTTGCCCTCAGTAAGGGCAGCAGGATAAGGTGCCCCCCTAGCTCTGCCTAACTGTAGTGTGTCACCAACCCAGCAGCTAAGTAGAATCCACAGCATAACTGGAGAAGAGGAAGATCAGCAGAAAGCTTGGCATAAACATGGCATCTTCCTATCACTCTTTCCAAAACTAAATCCAGTGCACAAGGCTCTTCCCTCTCACTGATGATACCGGCCAAGAGATTTCTCATCTGATTTGTTCTGACATCAAGTTCTCATCTGATTTGTTCTGACATCTGACTGACAAGTGGAGGCACTTACCTGCTGAGCAGTTGTGTTCCTCGGCTTACAAAAATGATCTTCAGTACAGAGGCATCATGACCTTCAAATGTCTGGAAAACAGCAAGGAAGCTCAGGAGTGTTAGAGTTGTTGCCGGACCTTTCAAGAAAGTCCTCTTTCAAGAGGATGATATTTACTCTTAAAGTCCAAAAAGTTCTAAAAAGCAGCCTCTATTCATGGGACTTTTACTGGAGGTTAAAGAAGCACAAGGAAATGAGTTGTCCCCATATCATTTCTTCAAACAACCTGCTTGCTTCAACCTGTTGGTCAAGTGGTCTGAACAGACTGTCTTCTCAAAAAGTCTATCCCCCTGTCACTGTAGGAAGTACCCCTTCAGTGAGGTAACAGTACTGGGCAGAACATGGCAATTGCCTTCTCATGTTCTTAGTGAGACACCACTGAACTGGACAGTTCTATGAATAACGTGCCAAAGTTTAAGCTTGTGTGTTTATCTTTCATGGCCACAGCTGTGTCAGGCAAAGCCAGCTTTCTTTCAATAGTGTGAATGTGCTTTTTCGCTGATTCCCCCCCATGTTTCTCCCTGATTAGCTAGAACAGAAAGATCAGTTGAGCACTGGGCAGATGCTCTTGCCCTGGAGCTTGGTATGTGGCTTACACACACAAGATCCTGGAGAACAAGGCTAGACCTGGAGTGCTCTTCCTTCAACATGGCCATGCTGCTACATTTCAGCTGCACTGACCAGCCTGTACTCTTTTGAAACAGCCTTAATCAACCCCTGTTGCACGTGAGGGTTGCTGAGAGCAAGGGGCAGTCTGAGTTCTCATTACCTTCAGACAGCTGAAGTCCCGAAGACCCCAAAGCTTCAGGGTCCCATCTGCTGAAGAAGTGGCCAAGATCTGATCCACCGGGGAGAACTGCACACACCAGATTCCACGCTTATGTCCAGTGAAGACACCCAGCAAAGAGCAATCAGAAGAGGACCACAGCTTGGCCAGCCGATCCTGTGAGCCTGTGGCAATGAGCTTGTCATTCGGAGAAACTGTCACGCTGTTTATATCCTGGAGAAGTCACACAAGTACAGAGAGTGCAAAGCAGTTAAAGCCTTTGCTCCGGCTGTTGGAGAGGTGACAAATGTACAGCAGAACACATGTACAACACAGAAGAGAAAGGTTTAAGTACTAAAAGCATTTTCTAGCATCAGGTGGAGCTTTACCTTGTCATGACCCCTCTCGGTCACTTTTGCGTGAAGGATTTCTGGACTGGAGATCAAGGCTGCTTTTGCTTTGGAAGCGAGGGATTCTGGGATATTCCAGATCTTGATGGTGCAGTCCTGGCTGCTGGTTACTATGAAGCTTTCTTTGAGTCTGAAAGGAATAAAAGTGTCAAGTGTAAAGAAGCAAAAGAGCAGCTTTCCTGTACAGAAAAAAAGGCCTTCTCCTCCCCTACTGGAATCTACACAAATTCAGTCACTCTGCTGGGATGGGAAACAGAGTGGTTTAACATTTTCTCAAGCTGTCTTTCATTTTACTTAGGTCCCTGGGAGAGCCTCCAACAATTCAAACATTAGGCAAGAGCCCTGTAAATGAACTCTCTTAATTTACATTTTTCCTTCAAATTCAGAGCACCATGACAAGCTGGGACCAAGAACAAGAAACAGCATAGCTCAGAGGCAGGTATCCTCCACAACATCCACCCTGAGGATCAGCAAAGCATCCACGACTCATGCTTGCAGAGGTAAAAATCTCATCTAACTTTTATTACCTGGAGCAAGAGACAGCGCCTACCCCATGCGCATGACCCAATCCTTGGGCAACACAGATCACCTTGCCATCTTTGTGCATCCTCCAGACTCGAATGCTTTTGTCCTGTAATGGGAGAGGACAAACTGAAATGTTTTTTAGACAAGTGATCAGTTCCCCATGCATTCATCATATCTGTGAACCTGACTATTCACTTCTTTTCAAGCTTGAACTTCTGCCTGCATTTGTCAGAGTGGGTGAGGGCAAACACTGTGCCCTGCAGACTAGGATTTAGCATGGAGGTTTATTTTTGGGTGTACCAGAGCAGTCAGCACCTTTTCTTCCAACACAGTTTTTACCCACAGCTCCCCATCAGCCTCACACTAATGACATCTCTGAACTCTAACACAAGAGCAAGACACCTGGAGAATGAGACACCTCCTCTCAGGCTAATAAAATCAATCACATTTCCCCAGGGACAATGTTAAAAAAGGAGAGTAGAAGAACCTTATATTCGGAGGAAGTAGCAGACAAAATCCCTGAACAAAATCCCTCTCCAGATCACCAAAAAGGAATACAACTCTGCCTATAAAGATCACCAGAAATGAAGAGTTTCATTAAACAAAGAAAAGTAACATACCTTAGCACAGCTGACGAACATCAGGCCTTTTCTGAAGACATCCAAAGCAAGAATTGTTTCTAAACAGAGGAAGAAAAAATAGTTGAACGCAAAGCAATACTCAAATCAGGCAACAGAATTGTGTTAATTAATGACCCCCTCACTTTCTGACTCGGGGACACATTTAGGACACTCAATGAAAAGTGGTTCATTGGTGTGAGGCTGTCACTTGCAGCCACAAAACTGCCTTCAGAGCTCACACTCATCTATCAGTTTAGACTGATCCCACTGCTAGTGAAAGGGACTGAACTAACAAACCTGGATAAAGTAAAACAAAACTGGGACAACATAACATATACTCTTCTCCACACAACTCCCAAACTTTTTGTGATGCTGTTCTAGAGACAACTCCAGCCTCTACATCAGAGTTGTGTGAAGCTGGCTGAAGAAATGCTTTCCCATCTCCCTTCCACATCAGAGCTGACCCCACACACCTGTGTGACCATAGAGGATCTGGCAGTGTGATGTTGCAAGTTCAAATACTTTCAGCTGAGGGCTGTTGGTAGCCACAACAATGTGAGAGTCACCAGGCCCAAGGAACTTCACATCCAGAACCTCATCGTTGTAACCTGCAAGCTGGATGGCAGAACAGAAACAACTTAAGAGGGAGAAGACAGCTTGTTAGAGAAGAAACAAATGGCACCATGCTCAGTGAGGCTGCATCACTCTTTTCATGTAATACTGCATGTAATGATCTTAGATACAAGCTGTAAGTATAAGCTGGAGCACAGGAGGGATTTTTGGCTAGGCCTGTTCTGCTTTCTTTTTCTATGTTTGTGTCTGTGCAATATTCCTCCAAAACACCTCATCACTGAAACTGGATGTCTGCCTTGTAACCAAGGAACAGTTCAAGAACAGGCAGGAGAGGTGGGCATCCCTGGACAAAGCTTCCCCTAGGAAGAGAGCTGGTCCTAAAGTATGGATAAAGGGAGAGGAAAAGGGAGGCTGAGGGTTGTTACCTGCTTCCTGAGTTGAAGAGTTTGAGCATCATAAAAAACAATGTTGTGTTCGACAGACACCGTGACAATCTCATTTCTCTCGGGCACAAGCATGCACTGGGTGAGGCTGCGCTCGCTGGCCTCCTCCTTCAGCTCAAAGGGCACAGGCTGGGTATATACACAAGCAGCTGTGGCAACTTCCCAAACTTTCAGGATGCCTAAGAAAAATGATGATATAAATTGTGCCAGAGCCACCGTTTTAGACAATGATTGTCCAGAGAATATACAACAAACCCCAGCCTCGCCCACTGGATAAAACCACACAGCTTTAAAGCAAGACTCTGAAGAAATCCAATCCCAGTGGCAGGAAGGGTCACAAAGTTGTTCTTCTCTAGTCCAAATCAAACTTTTTTGCAGTTTGAAAACACAGTTAAAGCTCCATAGCATGCCTGACCAATCCTGCTCATCTACTGCCAGAGAAATTCAGGATCAGGCTCTGCTCTCCAGCCCTCAGAGTTCAGCCCAAGGGACAAAGAACACACATCCCGAAAATAATGTCAATACAACATCTTAAATGAGCCCTTCCTCAGCCTCCAAATCTGGCAGCGACAATGCCAGGACAACTCACCTTTGCTGCCAGCTGTGACAATGTGCAACCCTTGTTTCTTCACACCCAGTTGAGAGAAATCTCCTTTTTCAGGTAACAACACGGCAGCTTCCACGCTCTGCAAGAGAGTGGGCCAAACACCAGCTGAGCACAAGGGACCAGAGTTCCATTTCAGCAACCAGAGCTGAGCAACAACCTGCTAGTACCAACAGGCACACACACACACAAACACCCCACAGGCAGGCAGATACAACATGAGAACACATTTTATCCATGACTGCCCTTCCTTCCTGCTCCTGCACTAGAGGCATTTCCTCAAACTGCCCAGACATGATGACACCAGCCAAGGAGAGAAAGAAAATAAACAGCTTTAGAAACAGAATTTTGACGCCTCTGGGAAGTGAAAGGGAAAGAAACTTGATTTCACAATATATAAGAACATAAAGAGGGAGAGGTACCACGGGAACTGTGATCTCAAAGGAATAAATGAAAAGCAATTTCACCTCATAGACAGGGATGGTTCGTTTACTTTCTCTGGTTTTCAGGTCCCACACCATGCAGATTTTATCACGGCCAGAACTGGAAGTTAAAAGAGTAATTCCATGGTCAAATTCATTCAACTCAGGCTCCGACTGAAAATTTGGAATCAGGTGAAGAGGCCCACAGGAAAGAGGGCACCAACCTTCCGTGTGACACCACAGTATATTGCCAGGTTTTTTACCTAATGAGCGTGTTTCCATCTGCAAATGCCAGCGAGGTGACAGCACTGAAGTGGCCGTCCAGCACAGCAACACACTTGCTGGAATTCAGGTCCCAGATACGGATTTTGTAGTCAATAGAGGAGGAGAAGAGTTGCAGACGGGAGATATCAGGGTGGAACTCAACAAGGCTAGAAAGAAGGACATGCATTTGAACATGACAGGAATAAACTATTTGGCACATTGGTATCGGCCCAACATTTAAATAAATACACATTCTACAGTTTGACAGGTCAGTAAGTTATCATTTATAAGAGGACTCCGTAGGACTTCATTTCTCTGCCACCCACCAGAAAAATTTACAACTGATCTTTGCCTCTTTCCACATTCTTGAAGTTCATCAGGTAGTAAGCACAAATATTCCACTTAGATCCTAGCTCAGCCCAAACCATGACACAGATTTATTGTTTAGTTTTTCCTCTCTGGGCTAAAGTCAGACACAGCCCTGCTCCTTCACTAGACATTTCAAAAATCAGAATTGGCCTTTACATTCCATTAACCCAAGACATTTCATATCAATCCCAGCATCTAAGCATCCCATCAACGCCAGTGAGTGACAAATATGACTCATCCTTACTGTACGACTCCTGAAGATCCTTTTAGATTGTGTGTGCAGTACTGTTTGATCATATCCCAGATCTTAATGGTGCTGTCACAGCCACCTGGGAGAAGAAGGGCATATATGAACGAACCACAGAGGAGAGAGACACCAAAATCCAACATAGCAGCAGCTATAAGATTTCACGGGTTGCAAAGGCAGCAGAAAGAAATATTAACCCAGTAATAACCACCCACATGGAGAGAGAGGCTCATGGAGCACCTTACACTTTCAGAGAGGTGAGCAAAACTTGACTCACAGATAAGAAACCTGGAGTACAATTAAGCTAGATGTCATGCCAGCCCACCTCCATCTCCAAGCATCCCAATTCTGCACTGGGATAAGTACACCACAGTCTCATACATGCCTGACTTTTATCACATTTTTACTAAGTATGTTTTAGATAGAAGATAGAAAGGATCCCTTGCTGCCTGTCAAGACGTCACTTCTACCTAAGTAAAAACTCTTTTGATTGTGGCTGAATTGAGAAGATCCCTACTCAGGCTGTGTCCAGCTGAGCTAAGTAACTCAAAAGCAGAAAGGCCACTCAGCATCATTCCCATCATGTGACACTGAAATCGGGCTGTACCTGTGGCTAACAACGTTGAAGTGGAGTCAAAGGCCATGCTCGCAACTGGCGCTGTGTGCACAGCCTTCCAGGTGCGGACACACTTGTTGTCCCGCCAGTTCCACTGCTTCAGCAGCAGGGCTCGGCTCCCTGTCACCAGGATCTGTGCAAAAGCAAGGTGAGAGAAACATTGTTAACCACTAATTATATTTCAATTTCTATCAGCGCCCGCACACAAAGCACAAACGCCAGCTGCTGTGACACTCTTGAAGCTCAGTCTCGCAGCATTTCTCTGACTGGATTCCTCTCCCAGAACGGGAGACAGATGGAAGTGCCTGAGAAGATTCCGCAGGGATCCTTGGAAATGCAGGGCACTTCCAGGCGGAGCAGCCTTCAGCGTCCACTGGTGTTTATCAGGAGACCTGACAGAGCAGCACA
>BJBW01004750.1:396-35275 GCA_004320125.1 Scolopax mira | reverse complement strand
CAAACTAAACATGCCCAGTTCCCTCAGCCTCTCCTCCTAGGACTTGTTCTCCAGACCCCTCACCAGCTTGGTGGTCCTCCTCTGGACATGCTCCAGCACTTGAACGTCCTTCCTGTAGTGAGGGGCGCAAAACTGGACACAGTACTCAAGGTGAGGCCTCACCAGCGAAGAGTACAGAGGCACAATGACTTCCCTACTGCTGCTGGCCACGCTATTCCTGATACAAGCCAAGATGCTATCGGCCTTCTTAGCCACCTGGGCACACTGCTGGCTCATGTTCAGCCGGCTGTCCACTAACACTCCCAGGTCCTTTTCTGCCGGGCAGCTTTCCAGCCACTCTGCCCCAAGCCTGTAGTGTTGCCCAGGGTTGTTGTGACCAAAATGCAGGACCCAGCACTTGGCCTTATTAAACCTCATCCCATTGGCCTTGGCCCATTGGTCCAACCTGTCCAGATCCCTCTGTAAAGCCTTCCGACCCTCAAGCAGATCAACACTCCCACCTAGTTTGGTGTCATCTTTTGCTTCCTTCCATTTTGCTACACTACTTCATGATTTGTCCCTTTTGCTGATTTGTCCTGCCTCTACACACACACACACTCTTTCTGCTTTTTGTATGCAAATAGGAACTAAGGAATACCTCACTCCAACTTTTTGAACTCACAGCTCAATCTAGTCTAGATACCAAAAGAAAAATTCCTCCACCTCATCCCTCTTCAAGCACTGCATTGCTGCTGCAGTACAATTACATTATATGACTGCGGTTGGTAAAAAGCAGTTATCACTGGAAAAGAAGTTTCTGAATAATGATACAGAAATAATATTGTGCTGACAGATCCTGATTGACATAAAGAGACAGGTCTTCCCATTAAGAGAAAACATGAAAGCTAGTGAGGATGGCAGTGGTAATAATACTGTAAAGCTCAGCTTGTGGGCCTTTGCATTTTAGAGATGATAAAGTTCTGTAAATTCTGTGACTTTCTTTATATATATATATATATATTTCAGACTTGAAACACTTAATCTAATTAACTACTTACCCTCAAAGAAACTCACTTAGAATTTGTATTAAAGCTTTTTTGCTCCATTTTCACCTGCTTTTCTGGAGTCTCTGAAGATTCTGGGAAGATGCAAGAACAAGAAAGACAGTTAATCCTTTAAGAGTCTTTTAGCATCAAAGCAGGATTTCCGACATGGCCTCAAAAGTAACCTAACAGAACAAACAACAAGAAGCCCAAATCTAGACCAGTGCAAATGCTTCAAGTGGACATATATACATGGATATACACATATAAATAAATGAGCATCATGTCCCTGAGCAGTTATATGCTTACATTGACATGTAAATTGTTATCTTCGTGTACTCATATCTACTGATGATAGGCAGAAACTGTTAGCTGCTGGAAAAATGCCATTTTTCCACTTCCTAAATGAAACATTTTTATATTTTTTGTGTTGAAGCAACACTTCATTCCTAAATTGAGCTAATTTTAGATAATGAATTGACAAATAGGATGCCCTCTGCGCTCTATTGACAAATCACGTCCACACCTGCACATATTTTATGCACAGTATTATATTTGTCAAGGCTTGAAGGTGTTGTGTTATGTTGAATAGTGTCATTAGGCTGGTTGTAGGCACACTGGGATCCACTCCTCTCTTTATCCATACCAGAACCTGCATGTTATTCCTTTCTGCTTCAGTTTCCCCTTTCCCTGTTCAGAGTTTGCTCCTAAAAGCACAGATTAACTCTCAGTATGTTTTTGAGTAACCCTGGCACCAAAATGTCTCACTTTCAGCTGACCGACTACTTCCTGATAGCCTCAGTATATTCTGATGTCTCTGAATATCCTTGAATATTCTGAATCTCAAAAATGAAGCTACTGACAACTGAGCTTCAAATACTTATTCCATAAACCAAAATCGTAACATACACAAAGGGCTTCCCATAAATACATTCATCTCTGCTTCCCTTCTTCCTCAACAAAAGATGAGGGGAGAAAAGATTGTCTGCATTATGCTCAGCGTGCCAATAAATCTAGGTTATGTCAGTCCAGCTGGGGTCTGAATTACAAACCTGAAAAAGCCCCTCTAACAGCTGCATCTTGTTAATACTGATGGAGTACCAGCATTTCCTTAATCTTAGCTGGCCCCTCATGTAACTGCAGCTGAGTATCTCTCCTGCTGTGATGCTTGTAATTGCACTTGCAGAACTCACTCACATGAAGTCTTCCACTTTTCTGCAGAGGATCTGAAGAATTAGAAAGATTAGTTTGAAACCTGGCTTGCAGAATGGGATCTGGTGCTCTTGTGTTAGTGCTGGGGAACTCACATCACCCATCTTTTGCCCTGAAATTATTTCTGAGCACATTTTAACCTTCACCCCTCTCCTGGCAGATTTAGTGTCACCTCAGAAGATATCCTGGAAACAATCTAAATGTCAAAATCTCTAGTGATGCCTTAGGTCACCCAAGTGGTTTGGGTGGAAAGCACCTTAGAGATCATCTAGTTAATTAATTAAGTGCTAAGTGCATCAATTAGATGTTTGTGTGGCAGTGCAGCCACTCCTTCCCTGATACAGGAGGTGGGTTCTGGGACTGATCCATCAACATACTATGAAAGTGCCTGAATAAGGATCACACGGGGCAATACAGACTTTCAAAGCTCTTGTCACACTTTTCATTAACAAATCTTTACACATTTTTATTATTATTAAGATTAAATCAGAAGAAAACATAGCCAGGAGTAGAACGGTTTGGTTTCTGCGTAAAGAAAAATCCAGACCACAAGACAAGGTTCTTTTACCTCTTGTACTTCTCCATCCCAGAGCCTCTCACTACTAGCTGCAATTCTTCAACAAGAATGATTATAAAACATGCCTCAAATAAAACCCCATGATTAGGAAACACTCTTGGGTTGTGAAGATCTAGATTCAAATCCCCCTCCCTGTGAAGGACCTACACCTTCTTCTTGATGGACAAATACCGAGGGGCATTGTCATATGTGAGGGGCAAACGGCCCAGTAGGTATCTGCATAATTTTAGTGTTGTCTGACAAGAGATGATAAGCAGAGATTGAGCACAGGACATTATAAAGGCTGTTTCAATGAAGCTTAAGTGCACTTCAGGCCAGAAGATTTATGATACTTTGTTTAGTACTGAAGAGACTGAACTCCAAGAAAATTTTACTGAATTTCACTGAATTTTTAGAGTTGGAAGGCACCATAGAGATCATCTAGTCCAACTCTCTGGTGAAGCAGAATTGCCTAGAGCGTGTTAGAGCATGTTACTCGGGGCTGCATCCAGGTGGGTCTTGAAAATCTCTAAAGAAGGGGACTCCACAACCTCCCTGGGCAGCCTGTTCCAGGGCTCTGTCGTGCTCACCGGGAAGAAATACATTCATCATTAAAGAATAAGTGATATTGGAAATGTTTTCTAAGACATAAATACTTCACAGTTTTCTCTTAAAACAAACAGGGCTCACATTTGTATTTAAAGTATGTCTAGAGTCACCAGAACCGTGAGACCTTCATAGCTGATATTGACCTGAAGATGAAAACATGGCTCTTAAGACACTGAGAGGACCTTGGACCTCTCATTGCATGACTGAATGAAGACCTCTTAGGTAGAAAGTCAAAAGGTAGAGACAAGACCTGGCCCTACAAAGATCAGAAAGCTTGTAAAATATGTGGCACAGCCATATGCATCTGCACTGGGATATCTGAGGTACTCCTCTTTGTGGCAATGCAACAGTGCTGTTAAAGAATTCATTTATTTTCCTCAAATATTATTAAAGCTTATCTCTCAGATCTCCACTTTGGAGTGGAAAGAAGTGCTTGCCACTCACAAGGGCCTTCTGAGCCTGATCTAATAGATAATTATCTCTCTCTTTTTCAATTTGGCCAGTATCAACTTAAAGGAGGAAAAAAGCCTCAAACCCTTAATTAGTCACCTCCTCCTTGTTGCAACAGGACTCATCAAACTTAAAGAACACATTTTTCTCCTGCCCTAGTAGATATTTCAGGGCTGAATTGGCAGCAAATAATTAATAGCTACTGGTATGAGTTGAGCTACTGCTTCTATTCAGGAACTTGAAGTTCCTCCAGGAACTTGTGCTGGATTCCTGGCAATGAACTTGTTGTTTAGTGACAAATTTGGGATAAAGGAAAAATGAGCATACAAAATGTTTTTGGAATTTACCTCATTCTCCTCTCCATTGCTCTCCATTTGTCTCCATCAAAATGTTTTACTTCATCTGTTCAGGTTCACATACTTCTCATTTTAGGGAGTTGAAGGACAGTAGTGCTATCTCCCAAATTCAAAGGATTAAGTGTAACAGAATCTTTCAGGGACATTGAACATCTTGACTATGAAACACAGTTCAGTACGTTTCACAAGATTAATATGAATTTAATTGAACCAGCAGAAGATATGGCAGAAGACTAATGCACAGAATGGCACAGCTGGTAATTTTTTACTCTTCTGTGCCTGATCCAATTCTCACTCAAAAGGAGTCTTTCCAATTAGTTTAGCAGAAGATGGATTGGACCCACAGGGTTGATCCAAATTGCAATGAAGTGCCCAGAAAACCTTTGCTAATTTCTGTAAGCAGTAAGTATGCTCCTTATTTAGTGTAAATAAAATTGATACTGAAATGGGTTGAAGTGGTGGACGGGCTTTCTGTTGGTCTTTGGAGAAAAATGAATTTTATTCTCAATTTCTCTTTCCAGATTGATCAGAGTTACATGAAAACAAGCATCATTATTCAGAGGTCAATACATTTTGTAGCAAGCAAAGCAGCTTGCTAAAGCTAGGTCAAAAAAGACTTAGCAAAGATTACATTTCTGTCAGAAATGAAATCCATTTTCCAAGTTCAAAAGAGCAAAATATTACAGTAATTATACAGATTGATGAAAATATAAATTAAAAATTGTCAATGAAACTTCCCTTACATATCCATCAGTCTAAAATTAATTAGAGAAGCTATGTTTTGCCTCTTTACTTTTTACCTGGGATAACCTAGAATAACAATTCTTAGCCGAAGCATAAAAGAGAATTATGCCAGTTGGAAGGATCAGTGGATGGAAAGTTGGATGCCGATCTCACCCTTGTCTTTGCTTCATAAATCTTTTAGCAAGAATCAGTCTGTAACAGACTTAAATGCCTACAGTGTATCTTCATGGGTTTATTTGCCCAGATTCTTTTTATGGGCAGTGGAAAGGCAGAGGAATTTCTGTAACATTGGTCATTTGACCTACTTTTTACATTTACCTTAGAAAGAGCTGAGTCATTTTTCCAAAGTGCCTAATTCTTTCTAATGATTATAATGACTTTCTCAATAAACAGCTTAGGTTTAGACATCCATATCTGCATGTGTAAACCCCACTCAGCATAGTCACCACCTTTCTTTTTGTTCAGCTGTTCAAGACAAGAATATACTTAGTTGAAAAGAAACTTTGCCTTGATGAACATTACAGAGGCAATACTAATATATTCCATGCTTTAAAATGGCTACAGAGAGATTCAGTGTAAGCCTTATTTCTTTCTGCAAGGGACTTTACAGAGTTGTTCCAGTTGTGTCACTT
The DNA here is from genome assembly GCA_004320125.1 of Scolopax mira. Lineage (NCBI taxonomy): Eukaryota > Metazoa > Chordata > Aves > Charadriiformes > Scolopacidae > Scolopax > Scolopax mira. The sequence continues at coordinate 29,694 of BJBW01004750.1, read as the reverse complement.
GGATACAGCTACTGCTAGATTTTAGGCTTTCCTCTAACTTTACTATGATTAGAGAGTTATGCTGCTTTTCCTTAGGATTTTCATAATGGGGTTGTCCATCTTTACTCTATTGCCCACCTGGAATTGTACAGCTGAAATCTGCCCCTAAATTATCTACAAGCTGTTGAGAAGTATGTAATCTCTCCTGGTCAGCACATCTGTTCTTTTTGTTCCCCTTTCCAGAGTGTGCACATCATCTATGCTCTTCTGTTGCTGGAAAGATACTGTGCCATTCAACTTCTCAGCTACCTCTGCCTCCATTGCCCTATATTTCAATCCACCAAAGCACGAGAATTAATATATATGAAGAATGCCTCATTAAAGATTAGCTGTGTATAGTACAAAGACACATACGGGAGCTTGTTCCTCCTCAAGCATTCCTGTTTCTTAACTCGGGATGGTCGCAACATGCTAAGTACCTTATACTGTGTCATAAAAAAGTATGGATTACCCCTGCACCATTAAGGTTTGCCTGCTTTCTTCCAGCAAAAGTAGCTAAATCCCTGGTCCCTCTGGCTTTTTACCCACACTTATATATACCTTAAGTTTTACAGTAAAAGTCTTCTTCATTGATCATTATGTCTGAATCAGTAATATTGCCCACATTAGAGATGGCAACAATGCATATGTCTGTCTGCTTGTGTTGTATATGTGACTAACTGTTACGGTGAGGAAGGAGTTATTCTTATATCTTCCTCCTTATCAAACCATTTTATAGGAACAGAATCTATTTCCTCAGCCTCTTGCACACCACATCAACTTAAGCCTTCCCTGACCACGTAATAGATCTTTTTCACCTCTAATTTTGGAGATTTATATGCTGATGCCTATGGCAAAGGAGGAGTAAAGCAGTAAGAACAATATATGACTGTTAAATAGCTGCATTTCAATGCTAGTCATGTTTGAGCATTTTATTGCTGGATAGTAATAACTTTTTTATGAATGTTTGGAGATAACATATGTCTCATCCCCCTGTTCCTCATGGGGTGGAACTGTAAACAAAATATTTTATATGAGTGCTAGCTATAAAATTTAAAATAAATTAAGTTCCTCTCTACAGGTTGGTTTCAGTGCCCCAGGATGAAGATCCCAGAAGAGCAGCCAGTTGCATACACTTCACACCCAATGTTAGCCCTTATATTGTAAAAAGTATGTGGCCTTAAAGCTGATGAGAGTTGTCTTGGGAAGTAGGGCTTATTAATGCAGTCACAGAAATGTACTAACATATAACTCTTGCACTGTAGATGGCTTAGGGTGGGCAAAGGATCTCTTACCTGTTTGCACCTACTTGAGAACTCATTTTCTGCTCTGGCCATCAGGCAGTGGAGCTCAATTACAGGATCCCAGTGTAGCCCAAAGATCCTGATCCAAAGCTCTTTGAAGTCCAAATTCAGCCTCCCTTAAATTTGATGGCATCTTAATCAAAGCTCTGTTTCACTGCTTTTACTTGTTCGCAATTCCCTTGGATTCCATTGAATTTACCTCTGTGAAAATGCAGGTGTAGACAAAAGAAAGATTCACCTCTCCTAGAGCAAACTGTTTGGTTCCTACTTAGAAACAGGTTTTGACTGACCTCTTTCAGCTGGGAAGGTAAAAGTTGACTATGAGCGCTGACATACTGGCCCCAAGTCCAAGAGGGATAGATGTATCTTGATGTAGTTTGTGCAAAGTCAGTACTTGAAAGTTCTTGAAGTTTTTGCTGGCAGAGATTCAACCCACTTAATTTTTGGCATGCATATAAGGATCCTATGCTACAGGTTCCACATATAAGCAATTGATAAAGAAAAGTCTCTGTAGAGGGCAATGAAGACTCATTAAGATACTAATTACCTACTGAAGGTTTCTATCTGTCTACATTAACTCTATGAGTTTAGTAAAGTGATAGCACTTGTTATGTAAACTCTTCAAGATGGTGCCCAGAGTTTTGTTGGACAATCCTGGCTGTAATTTTAGACTTGTTATTAGCAGACATTGGTCAGGATTCAAGCTGCTTCTATTCTGAGGGAGCAGCAGCAAGGGATTGGACTTAAAAAACCTACAAAATCAAGTAACATTTGAAATATTTCTTCAGAACACTAGAAAAAAAGTTTCAGGCTAAATATCTTTTATCCTCAAAACAACTCACCAAGGAGCTCCACAACCAGGGACTGCCACACGAAATTCTGAACTGTCAATAGTGAAAGAGAAGGTAGAGAACCAGAGCATACATATCATACGAGAACAAGACCTGCAGAGAAGAGTAGGGCAAGATATGCCAGGTGCAACTCATAGGACGGTTTAACATTGGGTTTGGTCTTTTATTTTTTTCAATTTTTATATCTTATATTGTTCTATTTCTCTAAATGTTAAATGTTCTGCCAATTTTTCATTTTATTTTCATTCTTGCCATGAGCAATATGTCTCTGCTAAGAAAATCCTTGCTGTCGATTTCGTCAAAAGGATTTCTGTAGCAAAAGAAACATTTCTGTTGTTCCTTACTCACACTCAGAGCATTAACAAGAGCAGAATAATGGATTCTTATGTATGTGCAATGCCATTCTTCCTATAAAAATACATATACAGTACAGTGCTTCTAGCTTGCCAACAGCTACATACTCTTTTTATATTGATATCCTAATATATCCTTAGCATTTTTCATCAATTCTCAATAACAAGGTGTGTCCTATGCTAATGTTGTTATGTTTTAATCTCCACTGGAAGAAGAGTTATGTGAGGTGCAAAGAAGATGTAAGGCCTCTGCTATGTCCATTTTTGCATTAAAATCCCATTCCAATGCTGCCAAAAATCTAAGAAAATTGTGGGAAGCTATATTTTGAAAGACTGAAAATTTGAGGGCACAAGAGGCAGAGGAAATAAAACTGTATGCTTCCTGAAGTTCATTCTTAGTTCTTTTCCTTACTCATACCTAGGATTCTGGTATTTAAAATGTTTTGATGTTGCATCTAAGTTAATTGTACGAAATTCAAGACCAAATCCATCAGGGTAAGAACATGGGGATATGCTATTTATTTCAGCCTCAGCTTTGCAATTTAGAAACAGTAACACTTTCAAGAGTACCTATCAAAAGTAGTATCAGTAAAAGTTCATTAACGCAAAATAAAGATGGCAAAATCTGCATCTCATTTTATTATCTCACTAAATACAGAATAATGAAATCAAGGTAAGTGAAGTGAAGTAACAACAAATTGGTTTTCCTAGTCATTTCCTATGGCATCCCACACTCTTTGCTAAAGATTTCGAAAATCTCCATGTTCTATACATCTGAAAAAAAGAAAATGATAACCCTCTCAGTTAAACTAATCTTCTGAAAACCAAGCATTTCCCTGTGGTAGGTAATACTGTCCTGGGTCTGAGGTACTCTAAGGACCTTTGCATTGTCACCGCTGAATTCTTCCATTTGCCCAAAGTTTTCCTGTTTTCACACCAATATAATTATTAGAAAGAGATGACTAGAAGTGGAAGGAAGAAGCAAACCCCTAATGTGTTTGCCTATGGTATCTGCTCTGTTTTTCACTGAACTTTTGAAAGTTTTTTCATAGTGGGCATCATCATTTCTTCATGCTGCTAAGAATATACACATATTTAGGAAACTTCAGTGATAGTGTGATGATAAAAAAGATTTTCAAGGAAGGTAAGGCAGTCTTGCTTCAGTGACATCAGTGCAACTGCACTGATTGAAATCAGATAAGGGACTGGACTGATATGCTATGTTCAATCATGTTACAAATGTAATATACATGTGGTCAAAACACTGTCCATTACCACAACAGTGCTTGTACTACAACATATACATATGTATCTCTCATTTGATTGCACAACAATCATACCAGCTCATAATATTTCAGCAACCTTTGTAGTATGTTTGAGCTACAAATTGCTGATGATTCAGCTCAGGTTTTCTACTTCTATTGCTGCTGCAAGAGGAACAAGGGAAAAATCAACAGAATTTATTTCAGAGGGAAACAGAAAAATCTTTGCTGCTCACTAAACTGTGCTTATATGAACTGTCTGGTATGGCAGTGAAGCTTATCACTGATCATAATAAGCAACCGTTGTTGCTAGAATTCTGCATCGAAGTCAAAGAATAGAACTCATGAAGCTAACAATTTTCAGATCACTCCACCTGTTCTTGGATGAATGGTATAAATGACCTTTCAGGGAGACTGTTGTGACTCCATGACAATCACACCAGCCAGGGAACATTTCTCCTGTATTTGAGTTGAGCAATATCAGGTTACCGCCTAATCCTGACCTATCATTAATCACCGCAGAGCCAGCTGCAGAAAAAAATATTAGCAAGCAGATAGAAAAGTCTGGAAGGAAAGAGGCTCCATTGCTTGACAGAAGCAGAAGTAAGTGCTCTGGCAGGCAGTTCAGATTTGGAAAGCTCTCTTTGTCTAGCCATGCTCGCTCAGCAAAGAGGATCAATAGAAAAAATCAAATACATTATCTTTGTTTACATCCTAGGCACAACAGTGTGAAAATCCTCACCAGGCTAAGGAGTCTGATGGCATGTGATGGATGCCCTGTTTAAATGATGCCTTTGAAAGCTTTCACAGTGCTCTGACAGAGGACTCACTGGAGAATAAATGACTTTCCTTTAAATTACAAGAGTCTGGGTTGAGAAGACAGCCAGTGTGAATGTCGCACTATAATTCAATATATTCAACTGCTTCTGGTGCTAAAGAGCAATTGTTAGTGGTGAAAACACATCCAAGCTTGTCTTTGACCCAAGGAAGTTTTGGTTATCAGTAATGAGAAAGCTACGACATTTTATTTTGAATTATTTTTTCTACTTACAGAATATGCTTGCAATAAATATAGAAATGTGCTTCAGGTCTGAATTGGCTAGGCTGGCAATCCATATAAAAAAAATACATAAAAATCCAATGGAAGCACTCAAGTGTGCATTGTGTATTATTCTTAAGTGCATACTGAGAGTGTACCAGTATAGCTATTTGGTATATTAAGTGTGTTATGAAGCTTTGGAATAATAGGTAAAATATCTGAAGATGGCAACATTACATAAACATAGCCTTTTCTTAGATAAAGTACCTATATTTCATGCAAACTATGTGAGGCTATTGGTAAAGAAAAGTTTAATCTTTTTGAAAAATGTGCACACTCATGCTCCTCCCAATATACTACCAAGCTAAGAGTAAAGAAAAACTCTTTGGACTAAAGTAGATCAACTGGCAGAAAGACTCACTCTTGTGGCTCTCCGCTGGATAAGTAAACTCACGCTAAGCAAGCAAAGCTCATCCGCCTCCAGACTGGACTTAGATACACTACATTCAGACTACCAGCTATCACAGCTGGATAATGAATGTCAAGAGATTTCAGACACTATATGTACATGAAAATAAAAAAAACCTATTTAGGCTAATGTATAGGAGCCCCAGATATAAAACTTTTGGCTACACATTTATGCTCCCTGCTGTGGTGGGGATGCTTACACTGAACAATCACTGTGGAAACAAGGCTATAGTGGCTATCATGCTATAGTGGCTTTCCAAAGACTCGACTCAGTAAGAGACTGTGAAGGACCTCACTATGCAGGAGACAGCAAGTCATATGGAAATTACTTACTTTCAGGAATCCCTAAAATCTCCAAGAACTCTTACTTTTTTTACCAGTAAAACAATCAAAAATTTTAAATTCGCACATCTTTTTTGCTAAAGGTAGCTTGCTAATAGCTTGCTTAACTGAAAGATTTTAAAGTTCTTCTAGAGCACGACAGTCTGCACAGCAAATATCCACATGCCATATCTATCATGTATCATTCATTGCCATTTTGTAATAAGGGAAACTGAGGAAGAAAGACACTAAGAACTTACACGTGTTACACACACAAAATCATAAAACACTAGTTCAAAATGTCAAACAAAAAGGAATTATATCCATGGGAGAGTCATTCAGCACTAAGGTGACCTTATGCCTTTGTACTCTGCCAGGAAGAGTTTACAATGACCTGAAGTTGCTTTAGTGCCAAATTAGAAAGTGTACACCCAGGTTTCTGTGGTCAGTTCTTGTTGGATTTTCACTGATTGACCAAACAAGATGCTCAGAGTCACCTGAGTAGGATGTCATAATAGGAAACCAAAAGGGTGATGGGGACTGTCAACTGTATCTTTTTTTCTTTTTTTTTTTTTCATCCAGTCAGTGTCATGGAGTGTGATAGAAAAATAGAAAAATAGAAAAAGAATATTAGGTACCCAGAAAAGATGGACATTTAGCCTTTACCTTGACCTGTCCTTTATTTCTCTTTTCCTACTCTTTGGGAAAGTTACAGATGTACTGTTTTTTGTAATCTGTAATTTTGAATAATATCTGGTATAAATTAAATGTTTTTAATTCAGTTTGCACAATCTTTGACCAGTAATCAATTTTGCCCTGAGACTTAATAAATGAGACTTTTTTTTTCTAATCATTTTGTGCCTTGCCTGAAACCACAGAAACAAAGACACAAATGTATCTCCAAGCTTTTTGAAAATAGTATGAAAACACCCCAAAATCTAATTCTTTTTGAAAATATCAGTGTAAGTGGTTAAAACCTCAGTTCGTCATAAAACTCAAAAACAATGGTCAGTTATTAACTTTATATATGCTAATAATCTTATTTTTGTTCAGTTATGCATGTCAGGGTACACTTTAATTGTTCAGAAGTTCACTTTTGTTGAGCATATGTCCTGAAGGCCAGAAATGGTTTCCTGAACTTCCATTTTATCTTAGGTGACAGGGTGGACCAGAAACATGATGCCACATTTTAAATTCTCTATTGGGCCTCCCATCCCACTCTAGAGTTGACATCACCATCCTCAGCCTGCATACAAGGAAGCCTAACTACATGATGTGTTGACTCTGTCAACGCTTTATACCTTGCTATTCTGATAGAGTTACTGAAAATGGAATTGGGTTGTCTCCACTTTAATCAAGGGTGAAAGCAAGACAAGCTGAAAAGGAGTGGGAATGAGCTGTGCAATTTGTTGACAACTGCAAATCCTGCTCTATAATTATATTTCTTTCTATGGTAGTTATTTGAATTCATTTAGTCGTCAGAGCATATAATTTCTAAAAAAAAAAAAAAAAAAAAAAAGAAATTTACAATTTAAGGTAATGGGGTGTTAATAAATTATAAATCTGCTGGATGTTGAGGCTCATTGATAGAAAAACAGACAATTATTGGTCTGAAGGTTCCACTGAAAAATAAAAGGCTGTTGTCTTTGGAAGTATTTTCTTAAGCCTTTAGTTTGCTCAAAATTTGCAGAGATGTGTTATTGGAAAAGAGGGGGTTTTTTTCAGCAGAGGACTGAAAAGGTTTGAGTCCTGAATTATGGAATAGGAAAAAAAAGATGCCCATCAAGCAATGTAGTTTAATGATCTTAGATGATCCTGTGTCTAGTTAGAAGGTCTTTTCTAGCTCTCTGTGATATTGTGATCATAATTGTGCTAGCCAGTAAGTGCCTTTGCAAGCTGGTTTGTGAAAATTTTAAGTGTTAAATTAATGAAAAAGTGAGGAAATTAAGGTTATCAGTAGAGTGCTTGGTCCCAGTTTGTTTCATTAATTGGCCAAAACAGTGTCAGCAAGGCATGTGGAACTTAGGGTTGAGAAACTGAGTGATGCTTGCATCTGAGGATGTTCCCCATGACTTTCTCTCCTAATTATCAGGGCGCCCTTGTGTGACCTTAAAAAATTCTTCAGTCCCTCACTCTATTTGTACCACTTGAATTTTCACTCTTTTTTTCAAAGTATGTGAAAGACACCACAAACTGAAAAGCAGATGTATTTCTTCATATGCAATTGCTAGTCCCATTTTGGTTAAAAAGACTCTCTACAAATAATCTTTTCACCCTCAGTATTTGAGAATGAGGAACCGTGCCAAGGTTATGTCCACCCTGTGAATTTTTGTATACTGCTGTTTCTGTGTATATTAACGAGCATAACAGGAAGGATTTATCATAAGAGTGTGTAAAAGTGCTACACTGTCAAATGTTTTATGGAGTATGAAATTGTAAGTGTCAATTCAATAATGGTAAGACGGGGATTGTAGTATAGTTAAGAGTGATCAAAATCAATAAATACACACAACTGTCTGGATGCATCATAAAAGCAGGGAGTTCATAATGGTTGCCTCTCCATGCCAAAATGAAAATAAAACAGAGAACAGAAGATTAACAACTATGATATCTTAGGGTCTAGCATCAACATCCAAGCCATGTACTTTGGCATTGGAGAGTTGCTTAGAGGAAAGCACAGACCAAAAGAATGTGATTCATTCTTTTGACCAACATGATTAAAAAGAGAAACAAAATGTGAGATAACTCTACACCAATTTCTGTCTCAAGTCAGTCTTAAAATTCAAAGTCTCATTCTAAAGATGCATTTACCAGCCTACAGAAACAGTAGAGCCAAAACAAGTTTTTGTTTCCTCCCTAATAAAATAGTGATTGTGTCTGTGGCACCACAGTTCATTGCCATGGCACAGAGAATTAACATTGCAAAGGGCAGAGGAACTATACAAAACATTTTTATGGGTAGTCCTTATTAATTGCATGGTACAGGGTATTCAAGAAATGTGATTTAGAATCTCATAAAGCTAAATTTGCAGAATTTTTAGTTTAGATCCCTGCAACTGCTAAGTAACTGCTAAAAAAACCCCTACAAACATGACAGAATATGTAATATTTTTCTAATATGTGTAATTTTTACATATGAAATATAAGCTTTGTATATTGTCCTTATTTGAGTGACACAGAATTAGTTTTTTTCAGTAATTTTATTTTTTGATAAGGTCTCTTCTGATGCTAAGGAAAACTGCATATTTAGAAGAATGTTGTGTCTGAATTTGTGAAAATATTTACTGTATAGCGAGCTATGGTATGTGGGTTTCAAGGTCTTGGTGTTTTCAAGCTCACCAGGTGCGGTGATGAGGAGTGAAACCCAGGCACTTGGCCCAAGATGGCCAACAGGTTTATTTTATACCATGAATGTCACATTCAATGTAAATTAGAAAGATTGTTGAGGAATTTTTTTCTCTCCTGTGATAGCTGTGATCCAAAGAACTTCTTGCCCAGCTGCTGGATCGCTGAGCCTTTCCCTTCCTCCTAAAGCTGTAGCACTTGCCATGTCCCACATTTGCTGTCCCCTGCTGGTAGCACACAGCATCCTGCTGATGGAATTGACTGAGTATAATCCTTGTATATTTTATATTGGTGTCAAGATCAATACTGGTATTTTAGTACTATTAGTGTTAATTATTTAGTCTTATTCTGCTTAATCTGATTATATTTCAGCCCTTGTGTTTCCTTGTTTTCTCACAATTCCCCTTCCTGGGTGAGGAGAGATCTTCGAGTGATAGAATAATTGCCAAAATGACAATAAATGGTTGTGAATTCTTCAAACCATAACATATGTATTTGTAATATATGTAATATGTGACCTTTGTTTGAAACAAAAACCGACATCCCATGCTTCTATTTTTAAATGCTTAGCTTCAAATGTCCAAAATACAAGTCTTCAAGTGTAATGACTTCTTGTGAAAATGCTGCTTGTTAAGACCCCTAGCAGCAACGCCTTTTAGCACAAATTTAATCCAAATACAGGAACAATGCCAGTATTTTCTGACTCAAAGTTGGTATATAGGCATAAATATTTTGCTGCATATGTGCCACATTCTTCAGTTCTCCACCATGGACCTAAGACACATTCAGATGACAGAATATCCTAAGTTATGCAACTTTAAACAAATGTCACCCTGTGAGTGAGTCCTTCAATGATTTAAATTTGGAATAACAGGAGAGAAAGATATCCTCAGTGTGCAGGGATTAATTTCTTAATGTGGGATGGTTATAATTAAACTTCTGCAGGCAATTGTTTCATTCCATTTCCTTCACCTCACTACTGCCCTTAGATAATTTGAAGGTCTCTTTCTGTATGAGTTTAGAATTCAAACATGGTGTAAGTTGAGAAATCTTCCTTCCCCTATGGTGTAAAAAAATGGAAGAATGATATTCATCCATTGCCTTCAACAGAATTAATTTTAGGATGAATTCAGAACACAGAAACCCAAATCCATTTTTCCATATATGCCACATTCCTGACTCTGGTTTCCTAAAATCTGTGCAGAAAAGTTCTTCTTTTGCAGAACTGCTGCGAAAAATGACATTCATAGATATTGCACCTATAGTGCCAAAATAAATAACAAATATTTGCCTCACTGAAGAGTTCAAAGAAGAATTGCAAATATCCTGTACAGAGCTATACAAATGAAGCTGCTCAATTCAGAGCCTACCACTAGTGATTTCTGTCTTTGCATCTGGGCAGGAGCTGTTAAGGTTTGTTTAATTATTACTTACACTATAATGTAGTCCACAGAGAAAAATTAATTGCAAAATGTATCCATCTTACAGGGAAAGTAATATCAGCTAGAATAAAAGCTGAAGCTTTTCCAATTAAAGCTGCTGTCAGTAAAGTGTAGAATGTGATTGCAAATGCAAAAAAAACAGTTTAACTTTAGCTCTCCTGCAAATACACTATGGATTGGGTATGTGAACACCATCTGTCCAAATACTGGCCAAACTGATCTTTTTAATAATTATATAGATTCAAACACAGCCACCATGACATGCAGTGTAATCTTTTTTCAAGGTTCTTTGAAAACAATCAAAATCTCTGTTTATCCATGGAGGAATAAGTCAGAAGTCACTTTTGGAGTATTTATTCAACCCACTTTCATTGCATTCATTGGTTGCATGGCTGAATATAAACTCAAGAAAGCTGAGGGCAGAAGAGCAGCAGAGCTATATCCACAACCCTCTTAAAAAGTAATCCCATTTTAGTCCCACAAAAAAAAAAAAACAGGCTCCATGCTCAACTGGTATTAATTGCCTTAGCTCCCATATAGCCATTTTGACATCATAAATATGGCATCATAAATTAGTTAGCATAGTTATTACTTTTTAATCAATTGTCTCCTAAAGAAAGCAAGCTACTGGTCCAAATGGAAAGTTATTGGTTATTTTAACCCAAAAATTATTCAGAATGGTCATGAAAAATAGCTACTGGCTTTTTTAGAAAAGTAATGACATGATTGCTTTTAATACTTTTTTAAAATCCTCAGATTTTAAGAAAAGAGTTTAAAGCATATGCTGGAGAGAACGTAGGCATGTATTTAATTGCTTTTCTGCATAGAGACCTCACAGGCTAAATGACCTGACTTTGGGATGCGTAGGCATATGCTTCATGGGTGCTACTAGTAGGTGAGCATTTCTATATGGGAAAGCTTGGTCCTATGTAAGTTTTGGTGACCCAAGATTTCAACCAACATTTTGAAGTGGATCTAGGGAGGAACCAGATAGTACATGCAACACAACATATTAAGTCATAGTTGGAAGTTTCATAGAAAAGATGTAGGATTTCCAGATTTCATCCACTACTCCAAACCTCATTCCTCTAGCGTGCAAAATATTACCAAGCACAGCTCACAAAAAGGAGATATGCTTTCAATTCACAGAGTTGCTGTATCAATTCACCTGTTGAGCAGAGTTTTAGTTTTTGCAAAAAATATGAGTTTGAGTTTAGTGTTACACACTTTGTGCTATTCATTTCAAATAATAACAGTATCTAAATAATCCAGAGTTATGTAGTACCAGTTGAGGATCTACAATATCCAGTTTGTAAAAACTTTAGTTTGTGAAAATATAATATAGATTTATTGACATTTTACCAATGGAAACAGCAAAAGTTGGGACTCAAAATAGTTGCAATGCTATCAGGACTCATTCCCATATTGTACTAGATTCATGCTTCATTGACATTAAGTTAATGTAATTAAAAAGAAGGTGAGAGGAATGCCAGACAATCTTGATATAAAACCCATATCAGCTTCTCTTCTTGGGGAGAGTCTGTTCACAAAGGCTGGCAATGCCAGAACAAATGCTAACGGGTATAAACTGGAGAAGAGCAGATTTAGATTAGACATTAGGAAAACGTTCTTTACTATGAGGGTGGTGAAGCACTGGAACAGGTTGCCCAGGGAGGTGGTTGAGGCCCCTTCCCTGGAGACATTCAAGGTGAGACTCGATGAGGCATTGGGCAACCTGGTCTAGTTGGAGGTGTCCCTGTGACTGCAGGGGGGTCGGACTAGATGACCTTTGAAGGTCCCTTCTGGCCCAGATGATTCTATGATTCTCCCACAGAGTTATGGTACCTGCAACTACAAAGTCTGTCATAACAGAGAGGAACCAAGGGTCCCTCTAGCTCAGTCATCCTTGCAACAATGGCCAAAACCAGCAACTGTTATTATGGAGAGATTGTAATAAATACTTCCCCGGCACACTCTTCCAACTCCAACAAACTGTGGCTCAGGGAAGTTCCAAGCCAGAGGCATTATCTCTCTGCTCAATACCATGTGACAGATGTTTCTTTAATACATTTTTCCAGTGACTTTTTGAAAACTTAATACCACAGACATTAATTTCATACCCTATCTACATGTTTTATTATTTTATGAACTTGCCAGGTACTACTGATAACAAATTCTGGAAGTTCAATACTGTAGCTTCTCTTATCTATTAGGTTTCTTTGAGAAGTTGGTACTTAAGAGACACAGAAGGAACAGACATCTCTTCCTAGAACCCCTTTGGGACCTACCAACAGTATATAGATACCCCACTCCGATTAAAAGACACCTGCACAATACCTCAGTCTTCTCTACAAACTCAACACTATAAATTTAAGAAAAAATGCATTATAATGAAAGGGAGACACTCCAGACACACCTCTCATTTGTGTACAATTGTAAATGGACAACCAGGAGAAAAGATGATAGGAATCACTGTCCAAGGTGGGAGCAGCAATTTTGGATTAAGACAGCCCTTATTCAGAGGACCATTTTTAAATAGAAAACTGAGAATAAAAAAAAAAAAGCGAGAGAGAGTGAAAACCTGAGGTTGTTACTAACCTGCCTTCATATATTCCTTAATGAGAAAATTATAAACCCTATTGTATTAAGAAGCCTTCTTTTGCTAATATTGTAAATCCAGGAAATATACCTGTTAAAAGAATATTCTTTTCTATCATCCAAGAAATGTAAATAATCTGACACCATCACTTGCCTGGTACAAAAAAGCCACTGTGTTATCCCTTGGTCATTATGTTATTGAATAATGAAAGAATAGTTTACCAAAGGACTTCATGTCATTTCCTAGTTGCTGTTCATTCATTATCTTGATTACATTATTAAAATGAACATGATGTAATGCTGAGATTACTTTTTGTTCACCAGCACTTTAACGCTTATTGTGTATACATTGCTCTTCTGTATTATTATGGTGTTTAAGTAGCATATCTTCCTTCCCAGTACCACTATGCTGTTTTGTGGAAATAGATTAACAAAAATGGCCTGGGCATAACCTCTATTCTTATGCATAATTTATATGGCTCCATAATTAATAGCTGTGGCTGAGACACAAATTAGTCATTCTAAGTAATGAGACTTCTCTTAAGAAAGAATGTTCTTAAGAATGTGTTTCACCTCATTCCAATGCATGGGTTATTTGGAGGTATTTATTCCTTTTAAATTACCAGTATGTAAAAATATTTCATAAGAACCATCTTTTTTTTAATCTTTTTAAGTTTATTTTTATATACTTGTTTTCCTGTGTGATGGTTCCATTTTTCTTTTGTTGGTCATTCTCTCTTTTATTGCAAATAAAAAATATGTTTGGATAAATTGCACATAAAGTTGTTTATTGATGCTTAAATCTGCTGAAGGTTTAAAAAGAACATACCCTGCAGCAAATCTCATTCAAATTGGTTGAAGATCCCACCTCTTGTTAAATTCTGTGCTTTATTTCTTCCACACTGGCATCCTGAAACACAGACAATAAACAGAATGACCCTGGAACTCAGGAGAGGTTTTGCTGTATTGTAGCTGGTGTTCATTGACTTAGATCCAGAAAGCATAAAACTGTTTGTTTAGAGGTCATGAAGGCTGAAGACACTGCTGAAATCTTTATTTTCAGCTCCTTTTTTCACTTACAAGTCCTGATATGAAAACGTCCCCTGGAACTGTACATGCCTGAAGCATGGAGTCAATACATATAGACTAGTAATTAAAGCAAACTGCAGACAGTCCTTTGATCTGAGGCCACCTGGTGTGGTATAGCTTATGTAGATTTACCTAAAAAAAAAGGAGGTCTCTTTCCTTGTTTATGGGAAAAGTTGTTGCCCCTAATTTGTGCTTGAAGTGGTGAGAGACTACTAGCAACCATCGGCAATAACCATGCCACAAAGCATCCTAATAATTAAACAGTATGGACAATCACAGGCCAGTGCTCACACTCCATTCATGTTTTATTAATTAGTATATTATTTAATCAAACATTTTGGTTTAGTAACCTGATTGACATACTAGGGTAGCAATAGAAGCTATTTCTGCCCCAAAGAACATAAAGTTCAATGTGAATGCTGTTTGTTTCACAGATATTTCTCTACTTGTAGGAATGAAAAATGGCAGGAATGGATATGCTCTCTGCTGAGGAAATTTAACCCCTACATCTCCAGAGGGAAGTAATTACATATATTCTTAAACAAAACACTTCAGTTAGTGCAACTTTTGTTTTATGAGAAATGGAGTATGAAAACATTCTATATTTTTTATTTCCAGAAGCACATCTGAGGAAACTTTTCTGATTGGAAACAAGTGTAACTACAATTATGGTGGATTGATCTTTAGTCTCTACCAGCACTTACAACACACTGTTTTAACTCACGTGAAATGGCAAAATTTTATGACTAGTGCTTTGGGTTAGTTTCAGGCTGCTCACCACAAATACGTGAACATGAAATCACTCTCTGAACAGCAAATCATGCCCATGGGAAGTGGCTGAACTGGGTCACTGAAATCACTTTGGAAAATAGCAAACAATAAGTTAACTAACACTAACATAGTACAAAGAGTACATAACTCTTTGGTGACCTACCACTTTCTAAATACCATGTTCTGCAACTGCTGACTAGTAAAAAAAAAACTGCTCACTTTCTTGAAGCATTTTTTCTATTGTGCCTGATTTTTTGCCCATTGAAGTTAATGGCAAAATTGTCATGCATTTAAAAGGCACAGTATTAGGTCATTAGTGTCTCCTAATCCATTTGTCCTAAACCTCCTAGAGAGAGACAAGCACTGTAACTGTAGAAGAGAAGACATTTGTTTTAATTTTGCTTATTTGAGGTAACAAAATCTGGCACCAAATGCATTTGTGTGTCTGGGTGTAATTATTCTCCTTTCAAAGAACTGCTATTTCTCTCTCGCCTCAGGACCATTAAGGTGTTAAGTACAAAGACACGGCTTGATGGAAATAGGCTCCAGACAGTCTGAAATGTGAAGAATCAGCTTGGTGAGAGTTACCACATCAGACTGTTGATTAAACAAAGGTAACTCAGTACCATATCACCAACAGGGACTGTAAGGAGGGGTGGGAGGCAGACAAAAAAAAAAAAAAAAAAACCAAAAAAAACCCCTGGAAGATTATAGAAGTAGAAGGAGACAGAAAATCCTACCCCTTCTGTTCTTCACAAATTTTTTTCTCATTCATTTTCTTCTCCTTTAACCTCTCTTAGCTCTGAAGTTTAATATTTCTATTGAATGTAGTCACAGCTTCGTTAGCTAAAATAATTTATAAGGTAGATATAGGCACAGGCAGAAGCTGGCTGTAAAGGTTTCCTTATCAATAGCTGATCAGTAAGTATGATCATGGGTTTGCAGCACTGCCACCTACTCCCTCTACCTACTCTCCCGTTAGATGACAAGGCCAATCAGTCATCTCATCACAGAAACAGACTCAAGAAAGATGCCTCTATCTAGACAATAAATTTACCTGGATATTAAAATGCAAATCCATAATCATAAATCTCTGGAAATTCATTTGGATAATAACAACAAATGTGAAGCTAGCTTAAGGTTTTAAATAATGTCTTTGAAAATAATTCAGAAAAAAAGGGGGGTCTTTTCCCCTTTGCATACCTGTTTTCTATTAATCTCATGAACCCAAAGTTTTTCAGTGGTCTCCAACATTTCCAGACTAACCTAGGACAAGTGTCAGGAAAGAAAAGAAACAGATGGGACTGTAAACGGGGGTATGACCTGATGAGTGCAATAGTAGCTGTCTAACTTGACTTTACCAGCTCATACTTGATATTTGTACTATCACCTTCAGTGGTATCTTACCTGGGGTATTTTTCTGGCTTGAAAATGGCAGTATGCCCATCTGGACATGTATGATGTCTGATGCAGCCAAACTATCAGCTCTGGAAGGTCTCAGTCAGTCTGAGCAGAAAGTCTAACAGGATGTATTTAAGTTACATTGAACTGAAAGAAAAATTTTAGATTTCCCCATGGGCTTTGGCTTTAGAAAGAAAATTCCACAATTTGAAAAGATAGACTTTTTACTTATATACATCATGGATGATACTGGTTTTGAGACATTATGTTAAGATTAATAAAGCTTTTGCCTTAGATACACAGTGGGAGGGGATTCAGCCATCTTTCATGTTGGAGCCTGTTTGCTGTTTTGTGTGTGTGTGTTCACAAAAGATGTTTGGCTTAAAAATGGCTTTTGGCACAACCCCCTGGTTGTGAGGGGTTGGTTGGAGGTAGCTGTGTGGTTTCTTTTACAGGGAACGGATAAAAGAGAAAGCATATATCAGCGGAGGTCACAAGGCTATTGCCAAGATCATGTTAGATCTTTTGTTAAAAAGTTTATAACCCAGATAAAATCTATTTTTACCATGATAAAATCCATCTAGACAGAACTTATGCCTACAGCTTCTTTTGGTTAACTATTGGAAACAGCTGTTCATCTGGCATATTTTTAGATGGCATGGAATACTCATTAATCCATATTCACAGAGGGGTTTTCAGGATCTGCCTGTAAATCAGTCAAGTTCTTTTGATTCCTTTTCCCTTTCACTGGAAACTGTATTATAGGCAATAATGCAATAAATTCTGAAGTTACATCAGGAGAAAGTAACACCTTTCTGGTTGTTTTTCACATCAATGTTGCAGATCTGCAATTCCTCATTAATCGTGGTACACAGAAGCCCTATCAGTAACAGTACAAAATCCCATGTAGAAAAATGGTATGCAAAACCTAACAATATAAATATAAAAGAATATGTCGTTTGCTGTAGCAAACCTTTACTTCATCAGTTTATAATTTCTCTAAGTTCAGGGACATTCTTAGAAGTAAGTAAATAAGAGAATGGCCCAGTCATGACAAAGACTATATATGAAATACCCAGTGTGAGAATGGAAGCAGGAAACATCCTCCAATGTCAACTGGCAAACCATCAATTGCTACCTTTCCAATTAACGCTACTGAGCCTTCAAAAATATCTAAGGTCTTCCTTGCAGTTACAAAGTTAGTTTGCCAAAGAAAGTGAAGTGGGAAATTATGGGAAAAGTATAGACTTGAAGAAATATGAGACCAGGATGGGAGAGAGAAAAGAAGTGAAGGAAAAGAAGGAATTTGGGCAAGTAAATATTGTTTCAGAAATTTGGGCCTTGACTGACATTGGCAACAATGAGTATTATCATTCTCAAACAGCAGCTCCCTGTCCTTTATAGCAGCAAGTTTAGAATAAGGAAAACAATAAAGACTTTACTTACAAAGTTTTTCCTCCTTGATTCATCAGGAAAGCAAATCTACAAATAAGTTTCATGGTTTCCCAGCTGAAAATAGGTCTCTGTAGATTTTATCAAGTAAAAGTCATCTTTGCTCTTTAGTGCTCTACATCATTAAATCATCAGCCCATCATAGCAAGGACAATGAGAAGTGCTGAAATGATGGAATGCAGGCTGGGATCCCACAAACAAGAAATGTATTCACAACATGCCATTGAGTGAACCAGTGGACCAAAGACTGGCAGCATACCTGTCCTGCTGAAAGCTGATTGATAACAGAGGTAAATTATTTATAGCAAGCTTTATGATATGACTTTTTATAGAACTTCATCCAGGAGAGTATGAACTCAGCTCATTATTTTTATTCACCCTGAAACAAGGCTCCACATCTAAAATGCTATTGTTAGTGTGGATAAAGACCCTATTCTGAAGAAGTAGCATCCTCTAGCAAACCTGTTTCTCCTTCTGCAGGTGAGATCTCATTTCATTTGACTTGTGACATCAGTACCCAATCTGATATTTTAAAGTTGATAAGGACACACAGATCTGCCAATCCAGCAAAAGTACATAGTTTGACCAAGTATAAATACAATAGCTGTAATCCTAGCTGACATCCTGGAGACTTAAGGACAGGAAAAAGACTGAATTTCTATAGCCTACGCTAAGCAAAAAAAAAATGATAAATAGGTAAACTTTGACCAAGGTTGGAAAGATTAGTCACAAGGCTATTTTATAATTCCCTGATTGCTAATAGGATCTCCTGAGTTGTGCATGAAAATATTTGAAGAGATTTAAACAATTGTTTGTTTATTGTTATGAACATAAGAAATTTTTTTTCAGAAGCTTGGAAACTTCAATTCAGGAGTGAATTGAAGAAGACCTTAAGTACAAATGACCTGGCCAAAGTTGTCTGGCTAGTAGAGAAGAGCAGAAGTAAAACCTCTTATGAGTAAATTACCAGGTTGGATAACTAAATAAAGCTTCTAAACGTAACCTGCTTAATTCATTGTCCTGATTTGCAGTAGGACAGAACCAGCTTTCTGTTCAGCAATTTTACTTCTTAGCTGAACCTCTTCTAACTTTCAGAAATTACCAGCATATTGTGCAGAATACTGTTCGTTCTCAAAGCAATATGGCCTATATTTATAGTTAATGTCAAGGAATGGTATGCACTAGGCTCTTGCTTATACTTATTGCTATAACAACCAAGGTCAGCTAATTTCATTATTTGCCCTGCTGGAGGGTGAGAAACGGATAAGTGTAGAGGGGTCATACCTGCAGGAAGGAGTGGACAAGACAGGTGACCCCAAACTGATCAACAGGGAATTCCAGCCCATCTGCCCCATGTTCAGTATAAAAGCTGAGGGATCAAAGGGTCAGCACTCTCTTTCTCCAATGGCTGACATTTGAGGAGGGCCCCATCTGTTCATCTGCCTTTGATCCTGATCCATGTGTTTCTGACTCCAGATCTGGAATCCAGTTCCCATTCATCTCTGAGTCCAGTCTGGGACTTCCCCAGTGCCTGCCGGTGACATCATTCTGGGAGCTTGATATGATTTTGTATATATTGTATCTATTTCACTATTTCCTATTTATTTATATATTTATTTATTTATTTTCATTAAAGTAGTTTAGTTCCTTCTAAACTAGTAAATCTTTTTATCTCTCCATCTCGTCTCCTGGGAGAAAGAGGTAAGACAAGAGCATCTCTCCATCATTGGCCAATCCAGCCTAAACCATGACAGTCATGCATTTGCTTTCAGTGCTTCCTACAGACATAACTTCATGGGTATGACTCATCTTTAGAGAAATATAAAACCGTGCTCATTACAACAACTTTCTAATTACTTGCACCAAGCAAAGCTACTGAATGTCTTAATTCTTACAGGCATATACAGCTAGGCTATCCTTTTTTCTTGGTCGTGGTATAAGCATAGGTATACATACAAGTTTAAGAAATCTAGTCCCTTTTCTCTACTAGTCCACTGCCTGTCTCCAGAAATAAAAAGAAAAAAATTCCCTATATTTCACTGTAAAAAGTATTTGATTAGTAAAAGTGATGAGAAAAAGAAGGAAGGATCTGATATAAGATTTTATATTTTGTATTTTCTTTCAAGCAGTGTGAGTTTTGTGAACTTTGCAATACATGGTGACAGGGTCACTTGTAGTAAGCTATTCTGCCATTTAGGCTCCCTGGGTGCATTGCATTGCTCTCATTAACAAAGCAAAGAAGTCTTCCTACAGAAGGAATTCAGAGCTTAGTTAGTTAGAAGAGGCCCAGTTGGAAAAGTAAAATTACTGAATAGAAAATAAGTTCTGTTTTACCTCAAACCAGGACAGAGCTACACTTGCTGATATCTACAGCTGTAGGATAATATTGTGCCCTTTGTTATTTCTGTTTTTCTTTTTCCACTAATTTCTATTTAAGAGATACTGTATTATATAGATTATGAAAAGAGCAAGATCTTGTTTATCGTTCTCTTCTTAAACCGTGTGTATCTATGCTTGTAGAATTTATAAAGAATAAGTGTCTCCAGTATTCTTTCTGTATGAATTACAGTGTGGTTGCTCTGCTCCCAAAAAGTGATTGTGCTAGACAGCATACAATCATAGAATCATAGAATCATAGAATGGTTTGGATTGGAAGGGATCTTAAAGATCAACGAGTTCCAACCCCCCTGCCATGGGTGGGGACACCTCCTACTAGACCAGATTGCTCAAAGCCCATCCAGCCTGGTCTTGAAAACCTCCAGGGATGGAGCGTCCACGACTTCACTAGGCAACCTGTTCCAGTGTCTCACCACCCTCACTGTAAAGAATTTCTTTCTATTATCTAACCTAAATCTCCCCTCTTCCAATTTAAACCCATTGCCTCTTATCCTTTCACTACACTTCCTAACAAAAAGTCCCTGTCCGGTTCATCTGTAGGCTCCCTTCAGATACTGGTAAGATACTATTAGATGTCCCTGGAGGCTTCTCTTCTCCAGGCTGAACAACCCCAGCTCTCTCAGCCTGTCCTCATAGGGGAGGTGCTCCATCCCTCTCATCATCTTTGTGTCCCTCCGCTGGACCCATTCCAACAGATCCATGTCCTTCCTTCTTGAGGACTCCAAAGTTGGATACAGTACTCCAGGTGGAGTCTCACGAGCCCAGAGCAGAGGGACAGAATCATCTCCCATGACCTGCTGGCCATACTTCTCACTTCTCTTGATGCAGCCTGGGACACGGTTGGCTTTCTGGGCTGCCAGTGCACATTGCTCATGTCAAGCTTCTCATCCACCAACACCCCCAAGTCCTTCTTCTCAGGGCTGCTTTCTAGCCATTCTCCACAGGACCCTGCACTTGGCTTGATTAAACTTCATGCAATTTGCACCAGTCCACCTCTCCAGCCTGTCCAGGTCCCTCTGGATGGCAACCCTTCCCTCCAGCGTGTCAACTGCGCCACCAAGTATGGTGTCATCGGCAAACTTGCTGAGGGTGCACTCTATCCCACTGTCCATGTCATGGACAAAGGTGTTAAATAGTACTGGTCCCAGTGCTGACCCCTGAGGAACACCACTTACTGACCACCAATTGGACATAGAGCCATTGACCCATAACCATCCAGCCAGCTCCTTATCCACTGAGTGGTCCATCCATTGAATCCATGTCTTTCTAATTTTGAGACCACTATGTCATGCGGGACAGTGTGAAACGCTTTGCACAAGTCCAGGTAGATGACATTTGTTGCTCTGCCCCGTCCACCAAGTCTGTGGCAGTATCATAAATGGACACCAAATTTTAAGGCACGATTTGCCCTTGGTGAAGCCTTGTTGGCTGCCTCCAATCACCTCCTTGTTTTCCGTGTGCCTTAACAAATATTTCAGGAGGATCTGCTCCATGACCCACTGGGCATAGAGGTGAGACCGACTGGCCTGTAGTTCCCTGTGTCTTCTTTGTTTCCTTTTTTAAATATCGGGGTTATGTTCCCTCCCCTTTTTCCAGTCAGTGGGAACTTTGCTAGATTTCTCAAATATGATGGAAAGGGGCTTAACAACTTCAAAATTAATGAATTAGAATGTATCACTTGAGAAAAACAACATCAGTCATAACTGAAGATTTCATTCTGAAACAATAATATGTCTGATTATTGAAACCTACAAAAAAGAGAGGAAAAAATTACATTTTGTAAAAAAAAACCCTATTGACCAATAAGAATTGTGAGGCTTTAATACTGATTTTGGATAAACAAGTTGGTGTGCTTTGTCAGATGTTTTAGATTACATGCATTTTTCTTGAACTGTTGTAATTAGACTTCGCCAGATATCCATGTATAGCAATTAAATCTCTAATAGTTCTACGTTTTATAGAACCTTCTCTCCAGAATTCACAAATCTAAAGTATTTTTACTAATATTGTCCAATATTTTATGTTATGACATTTGGCAACCTAGAGAAAGCTTGCTGGTTTGTTTTTTTTTAATTAGTAAATGTAGCCTTGCTCTTATTGATGAAACACTGCATAAGAGAACAGCAGGAGAACTCAGTTTGAATAAACTTGGATAACAAATCAACCTTCTTCCCTTCGGGAGATTCTTCTCTGCAAACTGTCTGTCCAATTCATCTGATTCATCAGGAAGATGTTCTTTATATTCACATGAATGGCTCAGAGCATATAAATCATCCGAGACTGAAATTTCACCTAACTTCAGCCACTTAAGACTTCAGCACTAAGGCTAAGACATTGAGCCAATCTCTTCCAAAAGTCAGTAGGAAGGCTGAGGAACTTCTGAAGGATGCTTTACCCCTTGCTAAAATAGGTAAGCAGCTTTGGAAGCATTTTCATTGAGTAAGAACTAGTCTATGGACCTATCTAAGTAACAAACCTGATCATCTGTCAGTTGTAACAAATGATCTGAAAATCCTACAAGCAGACCTTTACTGCTAGGGGTGATTCTCAGATCTCTGGTGGTGTCTGCAGAGCTGCCATTGGGAAAATGAACAAGCGACTTTTAATGGAAAATTCAACGTGTTTGATATGTAAATTATTGACAATGAACTTTCTCGTTGCCATTTTTACACAGTATCATTTTCAAAGCTGACTGTGCTTTATTTTTTCCAAATAGATATAGTACAGGCTGAAATTAAAGATGCTGCGGATATATTCGTACATGAAAAAGCCTGATAAGCCCAAAGATATAGGGTTTCAGTCCCACAGGTATTTTGATAAGCACATATTTACCTTCACAAAATAATATCAACTTGCTTTTCTAGTTTATTCCTTCAAATATTGCCTCTCCTGTTCTGAAATAGTATTATGTGAATACCACAGTAGACTTATTAAAAGAACTGGAAATAACAGAATTCTTATTATGAGTTCTGAATCATCAGTCAGATGTTCAACAGTCTGCAAAAAATCAAGACACTTCCTAGAGATTGAGTTCTTTTTACAAACAAAAAACTTGTGCTTCATTGTGACTATATGACATTTTCACAATTGTTTCTGAAGGCCACCATTAGCTCAAGGCTTTATAAAGAGGTAGGTAAAGTCACCTAAGAATGAAGGGCTGAGGTAAAGATGCCTTTGTCAGCAGAAGTGAGTAAGAAATGGCAAAGTTGGGGTAGAAAGATAGTAGAAAAGGCATTCCAAAAAGTCTTGCTTAGAGCACCTCTGCTCTGCTGGAGTGATCAAGAGGATAGTGGAGGGAACGGTGAAGAACACAACAGCTGTGAGGAGATTAGTCATATTTACTTGTTTACAAGGTTTGGAAATCTTCTACCTGGTCTCTGCTACTGAATCTTCTCAACAATTGGAGAAAGTGGATACTTTCTGGAAGGTTTCTATCTGGGCATGGAGGATGTGCTATCAAACTCTCTGTAAACCTGTCTCACCAGGTTCCTCCATAATTTTTAATGTTAAATTAGCATGGATTGAGACCACATTAAAAACTATGTAGATAGCAAACAGAATACCTAAAGATAATTCCTGGAAAATACCTATATTTGAGTGGATCAATAAATGTATCAGTCTGCTGGGCTTGTGTGCCAAGGAAATAAAGATCCCTTTTAAATATATGGCACTTTAAATACAAATCTATAAGAGATAGCTTAAGTTCAGTAACCTTTTTATAAAAATAGTGTTGTGGGATTTAAAACAAAATTTGATATTTGTAGGCATAATTAAAAGATTGAGATTCCAAACATCTTTATAAATTTAAGAGATTTCACTCCCAGGCTTAACACAATCACAAGCCTTAATCCCCAAACACCTACCAAAATCCCTACCATAGGTTCCTACAGAATCAGTGTAACTAAAGGTAACTAAGTAGAATTTTAGCATAAATTCTATACAAGCACTAAAATCGATGCTAGATCTTCAATATTAATTATTTTGGTAGAAATAAAAATGATCACAAATGATGACAATAACTGAAGGAGTTTATATCATTTTGCTGACTGCATACATATTTTAAAAATGCTCTGTATAAAAAAGCTGGATGATACATGGCCCCAAATCTAACAGTACCATCTCATTTTTCATAGACAATTTGGATTTAATGCGATAAGTAATATGTACATATGCAAATCAAGGCTCTTATAAATGAAAAAATGCACAATAATTTTTACTTAAATAAGTTTAAGAAAAGCTGTCTCATGCTGTTTTCCTACACATAGCATTTTGCTGCAAGTAAAATTAGACAAATAAGACATTTCCCCTAGCACTGCATTTTACTGATAATTTATTTTCCAAGCATTAGTGCCAAGCCCCAGCAAGATCTTTTAACCAGTATGTGTTATCCATTGTCGTTTCTGTTCTTTTTTTTTCTCACTGCAACTATCTTAATCATGAAGAATGCTGCCCCCCCCCAGATATCATTGAATTTGTATATAAATATTTCAAAGTATTTAGTCAATCACATGTGAGCTGCCATTTTAATAAGTTTACAACAGTTGCATGTCCTTATTGTTCTCTTATAATGCTAACAGTGTACATAAATCCTTTATTTCCTCAGTATTCACAGTAGATACGCATTATCTAACTTGTTCTGGAATGTCAGAATCAAGATGCATGTCAAACGATGACAAAATATACCAAGAAATAAAAATAATAGAGTCATTGAGACAAAGTAAAGCTTTCCAGACATTTTTCCATTAAAAAAAAAAAAAAAGAAAGAAAAAAAAAGCCCATTTCTGAAACTGAAACATTACATTTAATTTGACAAATCTAGATTTTGACAGACTTTCACTGAGTTCAGAACAGGGTGTGGAGGGACTTCTTTCTGCCTTCCTGGTGTCTCTGCTCCAGCACTTGAAGACCTTGAAACTCTTTAAAATTTATATTCTTGTCAATTGCTGAAGTTGTGATATTTGTGATGAAAAAAAAATCAATTTTCCTGAATAGCTGCAGGATCCAGGAACTTTCTAATTCAACAGAAATTTAAAAGAGATTCCAATCCAGACTGAAACTGAACCAAAACCAAATATATGTATTTTTGGAAAACTGGAAATCTAGATCCTCATCCCATTCTCCTTTCAGAAGAAAAAGAGTTACACAATATTGTTCAGCTGAAGAAACTTTGGAAATCTTACTGTAGCTTTTGGAACTTCCCCATTTGATAGAGGCTCCAGAGAAATAAATAGAAAGAAAGGATTAGATGAAATTCAAGGATATATTTTTATTGATTTTAACTAAAAGTTCTTCCCATACCCCTTTAAAAAGAAAGTAGAACTACTACCATGGCACATAGTCTACAACATGATATAGGAAGGAAAGGCTGAAAGGCTGTAGATTAAAAATTTGGGTCTGATATCAAAAAAGTAATAGGTAGGACTAATATAAATGATTAAAATCTTTAAAAGAAAAAACAAAAGACATAGTAGAGCATGGTGATGACAAGAACATACCCCGTAATGGCAACTTGAGGGAGGAAATATTGAAAGGGACAAATTAAGGGAGATGATACTTCATGGGAAAGTAGATCATCCTGCAACAGCAGTCAGATAAGAAAGGTTTAATTGAAAAAGGAGAAAAAGCAGACATAAAGAAAGAAATCTTATTCATTTTCAAAACCTGATAAAACCTGATGACTCTATGAAGAATGTTCGCACATTCTGAAACTAACACAAAGTTTCAGAAACATGGATCTGAAATGTACTTTAAGGTGCAAAAGAATAGTCTCAAAACCAGAATACTTTTACATATTTTACATACATATTTACATACATTACATACTTTTACATACACAAAGTGAAGCCGAGTTTGAGCTAATAGCATCCTTGTAACTAAGAAACAGAGTATCAGAGCTCAGTCAGTCAAAAACCTGGCCCAGATTATGTATTCACACAGGCTGGTCTAGCAAGGAGGATGCAATTTCTCACCCTCTCCAGACTAGTTATCCATTCTGGTAAACTGTTTTAGAAGAGAATAGATGTGAAATGCCTGAAAAGATTCAAGGTACTCCACATCTTTCATATATGTTCCTGTTATAATATACGCTCTAAATATTAATATTGGCAGTGACTAAGAGATATAACATACAGGAAAATCATCCTAATTATAAGACTTAGGAAATATTTTATGAGACAGTCCCATGAACCAATGCTGAAGCATTGGCTTCTCTGTATTTAATGAGGCTAGGTTATTTATTTTTTCTGGTGTGAGATAGGAAGTGTTGTCTAAGGAAAGAATGAAAAATCTCTTGCATATTTTAAATTAAATACATAAATATATGGAAAAATGATAGAAAAATTGTGGTTTCTTAAGTTTACATGTGACATCTGAACTTCTGTTACTTACTGCCTGTACTCTCATGGACTACTCCACTGCTGAGGTAAAAAAGGTTTAAGGTCATCTTTTTTACCTTGCAACTGAGTTTCATTAAGTATAAAAATAACTACAATGATTCATACAATGTGGGATAATCTAGCACATCACCATAACCATTTCAGTTTAGACTTCTTTATTATTTAAAAAGCATTCCTGCAATAACACTAAAAATAAATGCATAAAAGCCCTGTTACTCTATTTGTCATAGATCCCTGATCTTCTAGTTCTTGGGAAGGAATTATAGTTTGACGTCTTGTGTAATAACCCCTAGCATCTTAACTAATAAACCTCCAAAGTGACAGAACCATTTACTTGAATGTGCAGTTGACCATTCTTGAACTTTTGTGTCCCTTTTGCAAAGTCAGATTCGCTAATTTTAAATTATTCCGGTTAATTCCTCCTTCCCTCTTAATGCTTCCTTTGCATGTTGACATTGGTAAAAACCTGGAGTAGCAGAGTAGAGAATTAAAACCCACCAGAGATCAAATGAAGACCAATTATATGGTCTTCATATTATTATATAATTTAGTAGGCTGAAACTTGTGTTAGCCAGAAATGCAAAATCAGTCCATTTCCCTGGAAGACACTTTATTATACACAGTAGATAAGCAGGTTCTAATTATTATGTTTGGATAGGATTTGCACGTATATTTTCCATATAATACTACTCAAAGTTTATCTAAGCAGGGGACATAATTGTATTCAACATGCATCTGGAAAATGTATATAGGAGTTAAAGTTTGTCTAAGTGAAAAATTGATTATTCTTCCAGGAGAAGGTTTCACTTTTTTCTTTTTCTTTTTATTTCTTCTGAGTCTTCATAGTAAAATCTCTCAGGACAGCTGATAAAAAGAACTTGAAGTGTCTAATCTATAGACTTATAAAGAACTGCAAATAACCTGCACGAGAAGTCATAATTCACGGAAGACAAAGAAAATGGTCTACATTTCAAGTAATGAATCAGGCTCTTCTCTTTTTTTTATTTTAACTTTTATTTAAGTTTGGCAGATTTGCAGAGTTTTGAAACACTGCACAATAGATTTTGTCTTTTTATTTAATTTACTTTTATTTTTTAGAAATTGTGATAAAATCAAATATACTGTCATGTTTCCCAGCAGAATGATATACATCCCTTACTGCTTCTCCATAATGTTCAATAGTGGGGATCATTTCTTTTCAAAAGGTGGCAAGCCATGTTGCAGAAAGGAATAGAGTTTCTTCCATCCAAGCTGATTTTATTCAACATTTCTTTAGGTTTCTTCTCTTCTGTTTGAAGCATTTTAATAGCTCACAGTGTCAGCTTAGGCCCAGGTTTTCCAAGAGACTTGCTTAGGTACCATGTACCAGGCACTCAGAGTTGCCACACTATATATTAGACACTAAGTTCTGGAAATGGAATTCAACTCTGCAGTGGAGACCTCAGTTCCTTATATACAGGAATGCCAAGGTGTAGGCTGGGCTGGCCACTAAACAAAAAACAGATGCTCTCTATTAACCCCTCTCCCTCCTCAGAAGGGAAAGGGAGAATAAAGGAGTGAGAGACTTATGGGTTGAAAAAAAAAAGTAAAACAATTTTAATTAACTTGATGATCTTTAAAGTCCCCTTCAACTCTAACGATTCTATGATTCTATGATTCTATATTAAATATTAACAAGAAAAAGAAAATATAATAATATCAATAAGAAAATAATGAACTTCATAAAATTATGTGCAAAACTCATATCAATCTCCCAGGATGATGATCACATTACCAGTCAGGACTGGGACTGGACTCAGCAGCAGACTGGAACTGGATTCACGAACTAGATTCAGGAACACACAGTGGGTCAGGATCAAAGGTGGAAGAATGAACACAGTCCTCCTCAGATGCTGGACAGTGAAGAAGAAGGAACTTAATCCCTTTTATCTCTCAGCTTTTACATGGGATGGAACAGCCATTGGTAAGTTTTGGGTAGCCTGTCCTGTTCACTCCTGCCCTGTATGCTCTTCTGCTTCCAACCTCCAGTGGTGCACATAACAAAGTTGGCTGACCCTGGTTGTTACAGCAATAAATATAAGCAAGAGCCTCTCTGCATAGCATTCCTTGATACTAACTATAAACATAGTTTATAAGGCTCAGGCCATATCTCTGCTAGAAACACACTGTTATTGTTAATTTCAGAGAGTGCAGTCAACTCTCTGAAAAGTAAACTCAAAAGTAAAATTACTGAGAAAGGAAATTGGATTTTTTCTGTCTCAAACCAGGACAAGGAGTCAGGTAGAGTTCAGTGCTTAGTTTCACAACCCCCTGTACACTGAAATGACAACACCCAACAGTAGACACTGAAAGGAAAGCCAGCACCACTCCCACCTTGGTGGCTCAGGCAAGGACCATCATTCCATTGCTCCACAAAAACACATGACATTTCTTTTTTGTGCAGATGACACATAGGTCATCATCCGTTGATCTCAGTCAAGTTGCAACCCTGGAGTTGGCTACATAGATTCAGTTCTGAGGTGGTTTGAACCACACAACCTCTTGTCCTATAAGTTTTTTAATCACACCCAATTAGAGCATACCAGGATAGTAAAATTTCTATCCTTCTTGACATTATAAAGCCATAATAATCATCTGGAGCAAGCAAGAAATTTGACAGGATAGTCCCAAATTAGAAATAAGTAGCGAAACATTGACCATTTTTACTTCCAGTAAAACATCATATACAGAGATATAGCTCCATCATTCCTTATTTTTCATAGAATCATAGAATTGTCTAGGTTGGAAGAGAC
>BJBW01004749.1:19338-41294 GCA_004320125.1 Scolopax mira | reverse complement strand
AGAGATCATCTAGTCCAACTCCCCCGCTGAAGCAGGACTGCCCATAGCTAGAGCATGTCACTCAGGACTGCATCCAGGCAGGTCTTGAAAATCTCCAAAGAAGGGGACTCCACGACCTCCCTGGGCAGCCTGTTCCAAGGCTCCGTCACCCTCACTGTGAAGAAGTTTTTTCTCATATTTGAGTGGAAGTTCCTGTGTTCCAACTTATGACTTTTACCCCTCATCCTCTCACTGGCAACCACTGAAGAGTTTGGCTCCCTCCTCCTTCGATCCACCCTTTAGATACTTATAGGTATTAATAAGATCTCCCCTCAGCCTTCTCTTCTCCAGGCTAAAGAATCTCTCAGCCTTTCTTCATAAGCGAGATGCTCCAATCCTTGTTGCCCTTTGCTGGACTCTCTCCAGTAGCTCCTTGTCCCTCTTGAACTGGGGAGCCCAGAACTGGATGCAGTATTCTAGTTGTGGCCCCACCAGTGCCAAGTAGAGGGGGAGAATGACTCCCCTTGACCTACTAGCCACGCTCTTGCCTATGCAGCCCAGGATTCCATTGGCCTTCCTGGCCACAAGAGCACACTGCTTGCTCATTGTCATTTTGCTGTCTACCAGGACTCCCAGATCTTTCTCTTCGGAACTTGTCTCCAGCAGGTCCACACCCAACCTGTGTTGGGGACTGACATTCTTCTTCCCCAGGTGCAGGACCCTACATTTTTCTCTGTTGAACCTCATGAGGTTCTTCGGGGTTCATCTTTGCTTCCTTACTTTTCCAGGTGCTGCTCCCACCTGAATCTCCAGCCATGTCTCCTACTCCACAAGCATGTACTTTTCCTAAAACTGGATTCCTACCCTTAATTATACCAAATGGCTCATATGCTTCTATTCCCAGCTCCCTCCCCTCTTCAAGGGCCTGCTTCACCTTCTTTTACAAGGGCTTTCAGTCCTGTACCCCTTCCTTGCTGGGCTTTGCTTCCAAATCCTTGATAATGGGCAGTTTTATAAAGAATTTATTTTTTCCTTGTGAACATAAAACTATCTGAGCTACAATAATTTCTGCAGCTTCTCTTAATGTAGCATGAAGTAAATTCATATAAAGAGAGCCATACCCAGGTCTATGCATCACTTCAGATGCTGAATAGGCCTTGTGCTGGTTCTGCGAAGTGAAGTTCACCCTTTGCGAAGAATTTCTCTCAAGTCAGAAAAGAACAGAAGGAAACTCTGTTCTCTCTCTTCATCAAACTATATTCCCTTATAAACAAACTTTGAATGTGAGACGCTCTGTATTGCCAAGGCTTCCAATTTTATCACAAGCCCAAACATAGTGGATTTTTATTTTTTTTTTGCCCCTGTTAAATCCCAGCTCCTGGAGTCATATGAATACCCAAGGAATTCAGTTGTCTTATAAAAAGATTGCATTTCTGGCCCACACAGACACAGAGGAAACCCTGCAAATGTGACCCCATTGCACCCTAAACACTCAAAACCAGAAGGCAAATAAAAAGAAGCCAAATACATTCAGTTGCATGATTTTCAGGCCAATCTCATGATTATTTCAAGCCCAATTCAAGATTTTTGGATGGTTTGGGTTGGCAGAACTGAAGACTTCATTATAGTTTCAAAGACTATAAAAAGAAAAAAAGTTTCCAAGCTGTATAATTATCAAAATGATGGAGAGTCTGAAATACAGCAGAAATGACAGGCACACTTGGGCCAACATTTTCAAATGGGGCCTGATAGAGCATGCTTCAGCTATTTCATTGCCACATGCAGACACAGTGGACCTGATTAGCCTAAATATAGCTCTCACTGGAAATCAATTGGCTTAGGCAGGAGTTCGGCGTCACAGGTCTTGTTTTTGACAACTGCCAGGGGTGAATTTCCCCCTGAGAAAGTCAAACAAGAGGAGGGAAGGACTGCTGACCTTACTCAAACTGTGTCTTGAGAAACCAATTTGTAAAATACAGGACAGAGATTTATTCAAAAACATGTTGAAGTGATTTATGGATTCTATTGAAGGTTTCTGGTATTAAAGCAAGGAAATAAGTGCTACTCCTATATTTTTATTGTAAGAAATGTTATATTGTGATGTTTCTTCTCTAAACAGGCACACTAGCTTCCTAAATTTGATTGTTCTTTTTCTCTCCTTTTCTGTTTTTCTGCATTTCCTTGATTTTTCTTCATGCTGGTCTAAACTTTGGTTAAAAGGCAGGTTTCAGAAAGTATGGAAGTTCATGCTCTGTATATTCTTATTTAGTGAGAATTTTCTGTCCTTCCTTATGTTTAGCAGTATATTGTTCCCCAAGTACCCCACTGACGTTAACAGGCACCTCTTCATGCCAGTGTGGGCATAACATGGAAGAGGAAAAGGAGGGTGAATTGGGCAAAGAGAGCCAGGACATAATTTAAAGGATGCAATGAGACAAACAAAAGCTGGTAATCTTTCCATGTGTTTTTTCCATGGTGACTTACTCCTTTAATTTAAGTCAGTGGGAAAATTCCTATTGATTTCAGTGGCAATGTTTCCTTCAGCCTATAACCATAATTAGGATATTACATTGCTATATTGAAGTTTCCTATCTATAATAACATTCTTTTGCCTTTAAATTTAACTCTTACTTCAGTAGGTCAAATTCTATGCTAAAGACCAAATTCACCATAGTGTTCATATATACCCTAAACTTTAAGCATACAAACAGACCCACTGATTTACATTAAGGAAACTCACCAACAAATCAGCCCTTCTTATCACCAAATCAGGACCTCTTTTGTTTGTTCAAAATAAATATATGTGCAGAAACTATCCCCATCGCCTCATCAGCTCTGCTGCAATGCAACACCAAACAGTACAACCCAGACCAAAATCAGCCTTGGTGGCAACACCGAGTGGGTTGCATATCTCTGGTGAGGAAAATAAAATGTGAAAATGCAGGAGTTCATGACTTTCCAGAGCCAAAGATTTAACATCAGTTACTTAATACCACGTACAGAGGAAAGTCTCTTGAGTTATTTATTTATTTTGGGGGAAGGAGCAGGGGGTGAGGGGCTCCTTCAGAAAACCTGCAGGCAGGAGGCCCCACATGGTGTGGGGAGAGGGGGTTATTTCACTTACAGGCGTCCTGGTAGCTATTTTACCTCCTTGAAACATTTTCCTGACAATCTTCAAAAGCAAGGTCCCAATTTGCATTTTTAATACTGAAATATAATACGCTGTTACCGGGAGACACCCCTGAGTGTTATTACTTATCACTGGGCCATTATAAACAATCATGAAAGATTACAGTTGATCTGCCTGGCCAGATGCATTCTTGAAAACCCAGAAAGAGGGTTAAATGAGAACCAACATATGTAAAAGATTCACAATGCTATATTTCAAATAAGAAACATGTCGGGAGTGGGAAAAAAAACGCCAAAGAGCATAGCAGTTAAAGAAAAACTGAAAGAAAAACACATAATTGCTTTTAGTCTGTCATTTCCCCCCACAGAGTAGTAAATAAGAGCTTTGATACATAAAAGCCGTTATCAAACAGTAACAAATTAGTTCTTCACCATCTGTGATCCACGCGAGGGGGGTGACAGTTATAGGCAAGATTTTAAAATATGAAATCAACTATTTATGAACTGGTTTCAGAGTCTTGCTGTCTACTTTGCCTCTTAAAATGTGGCCACAAGAAAGAGATGAGGTTTTCAAAGCTAACAAAAAACAGCAGTTTTGGTTCCACTCTTTAAATGATGCTAATTGCTGGCTGACATTTGTAAACAAGATGTTTCCTTTCCTACCACTGCCTACTATAGCTCAGCGTCACTTTCAAGAACAATATCTCATTTACAAAAAATAAAATAAAATCATGACTCCGACCTTACCAAATCTTATTACTTTGAGCTTCTTTATGTTCCACAGGATTGGCCCATTATTTCATGCTGGATCCACTGCTTCAGAAATATTTCAACTTAGATCAAATTTCTTTTTGCATCTTTCTTTCTTTTCTTTCTCTTTCTTTTCCTTCCTTCCTTCCTTCCTTCCTTCCTTCCTTCCTTCCTCTCTCATGCAAGCACACTTTCACACTTTCTTGCTTTCCTACTGTGTTTTTTTCTCTCTTTCTCTCTTTTTCTCTCTCTCTCTTTGTGTTTCTTTCTTTTCTTTTCTCTTTCTTTCATTTTCTTTTTTTTTTTCCTGCAAAAGCACTTCCTTTTGGAAATCTGTACATGAACAGATATTTCAGCTCTTGACTTTAACAAGGGACGTACTGAGTTTTTCATGATGTGAAAATTACTATATATTAACTGACAAGTAACCCTAAGTTAATTTAGGAGAAGAAAAAATCAACTCAAAACCAGTCATTCTTTACTGATTCATCTAGCATTTCTTCTTTTGCTTCATTCCTCTGTGCAGAAGGGGTGTTTTTCTAGAGTGAAAGCAATTAAATCTCAGAGACATGGTGGTAATTTGTTTCTGCTTGGGAAGTGAGCACATTTGAAAAATGAGTCTGAATTGATCCAGGGGTTTTTCCATCTCCTCAGTGGAAGAAACAAAACAGAATTAAAAGCCTGAAATGTTAGGAGTCTCCATTACTTAGAAACTGCTGAGAATGATTATTATTATTTTTGAAAACAATGTTTTCTCTTGCAGTTTGTGGCAATATGAAAAGAAAAAAATATTGCGTTAACATGCTGTGGATTGTTGTATTTCATGGGACAATCCAATGCCTTTGCAATGTGTCATTTTTACTTTCAGTGAAATACAATGGACATTTCAGCAGGAATACAAAAGTGAAAAAGAATTGACCATTTATTCCCACAGTCCCACATCCATTGACTACAGAGCCAAGAGCTCTTTCATTTAGATTAAGAGGCTTTGACTGACAACAGTATATTTCTCTGCTGTCATCAGTTTCTTCCAAGACAATAAAATATGTTCATGTGGTAAATCAAAAAGACTATACAAAAAGACAAATGTAGATGCATCTGCTTAGGTCCTTGAACAGTGGAAGAAGCTCATGCAGGCTTGGGTGTCCTAGGGTAGTCTGATAATTGAATTATATGAATTATATGAAGTAAGCTGAATTTCTCACTAAGATTTCGGCTTCTATCTGGACAAATGTAAGCATCTGTAACGCACAATATGCATAACAGTTGGTTGCCTAAATCCAATGGAAGCAGGTTTATCACATGATACAGCAGTTTAACACATCTGTATCACTGAGTCTGTGACAGAGACACACATTTAGACAAATAGCAAGTCAGTGGAAAAAGAAAGATGCTTCTGCCATTATTCACCTCAAACAGAAATAGGTACTAAACAACAGATAAATTATCCTGTGTTCTCCTTTCATTAGAAGAGGAGTCTGAGGGTCAGTCCTTGAATGCAAAAGTGGATGCCCAACATTCAGTGAAATGAATCCTATCTCTATGGTCTTAAAGTGACATTAGGCAGAGTTTAGTTGACCTCAGTCTATAGCAGTAATGCCCGAGAATTTTCAATTCCAGCATTTTTGAAAGTAAAAATGGAGGAATCCCTTTCATTAATTGCTGGGTTCTGAAATCACTTTGCTGGGTTCTGAAAAATGTTTAGCCCACATTACTATGATCAAAGTTTTCGTAATACCAGTAGTACATTAATGCCAATATTAAAATGTAACACTTTCAATTCCATTCTGGTAACTTAAATTATTTTAGATGGCATCATTTTGCTATTATGACATAATTCATCCAAGATATAGATACATTTCTGAGATGATAACATTTTGCCAGCATGGTACAATTTAAATTCCCTGTATACCTCATTAGGACACTCTTGACTCAAATGAAAAGGCTGGGTAGGCTTCAATCTCAGCTGGAAGCAATTTGTACTGGTCATTTCAGCGATCCTGATATTTATAATGATGCTTGTGAAAAGGATAAAGTGTGCCTTAGTTTTGCCTCATTTGAAAAAAATAAGGTTTTCAGCTTTTCCTCCACTTTCAAGAACTATCTGAGATTTCTCTAGTAATTCAAGTGCATCTCACTGATTCCTCCAATACCATTCATTCTCCATTTTTACAATTCAGGACTGCAGCTCTACTGAAGCAGTAATGATTTTTCCTGGCTTCCAGCTGTTCTTGTTTGGTCTCAGGTGGCCTGGCTACCAGCCTGGACAGCAGTTTTCTACGTCTGTCATAACATTTCTGTTTCTTTTGCCTTTCAGCTGGATTTGGAAATTCGGTATTTGCTCAAGTTTGACTCTTGTGAAAAGAACAGTCAATTAACATCTGTTCAGGAGTAGACAGTTTTAGTTTGTTTCTTATATTTATCAATGTAAAGGAGAAATTTTCATCTCTGCTCTCAGTTTCCTTGAATATATAACTGAATGATAGTATTCAGCAGGATAAAGCCAGCAAAAGCACTTAAACCAGTGCCTAACTTCAGGACAAGAACAGTTGCAGTAACTTCAACATTTTCAGTTATTTTCCTGTTTTAAAATTTCTCAGTTTTCAAAAAAAAAAAAAAAGATGATTCCTGTGGCTTTCCATGCAGAGCAGTTTTCATTGTTGCCTTTTGCTAATAACTAAAGCATCTTTAGAGAAAGGTATAACAGTAGTTAATTGCTTTGTTCAGTATTGAGGTGCTGGTGTCTGGATAGTTTTGAGAGAATTTGAGGAATAAAACCATCCCAGAGTTAGTGCATTGTGGCCCATTTTCAATACTGTGATCTATGTTGTATGCCTTGCACATTGCACTTTCATAGAAATGATTACCATTCTAAATCTGGTGCTAGTTTTGAAATTGTACACAGAAATTTTTATAAGTATCTGAATAAAAGAAAACTTTTTTTTTATTTCAGAAAGAAATGTTCTCAATCTTTATTTGAGAACTTGTTTTTCACCAGAACAAAGCAAAGAAAACAATAGTCTTCATAAGTCATTTTCCCTTAGAAGATTGTAAGTTAAACCTCTTCAGGTATTGAAAGTATTCACCTTTGATTCCCCTTTGTGAGCATGGGATCCTTGGGAGAAAGGAGAAATATCACTTTAATAATACAGGTTTCCCTGGAAAGTACTTCAGCCACAGTCTCTTTCTTCTTGCAGATAATGTGTAGCTGATATACCTGAAGGGTTCTAGAAGCTGTTCACTAGGCTGTTCTATACACAGGGACAGAACATAAAACCACTTTTCAAGAGCACAAATGGATATTTTGTCAAGCGCTTTAAGATTTAATCAGGGTGCAAAGCTGAAGCAGGACCCTCACTGATGAAAGCATATTGATATTCCTTAATTAATCTGTTACCTGAAATACATGTAGATTGTTATCTGTGAATACGTGATCTGATACAATAACTAAATATGCCTGCAATATAATGGAAGCAAGGAATATCCTAAAAAGTTTTGCAGTAAGAAATCACAATATTCTTACATCAGTGCTAGTGATGGATTACCAATTTATTGCTACTATATCAAGGAAGTTATATATAGGCCTATATAGCTTCACATAGGATCTCACTGATCTACAGAGACCAGCTATTTCATTTTATAACTTAATCTCTTAGATATGTGAGGCTTAGCACTTCAGTAGCCAAAACTTCTTGAGCCAGTTAACTTAGAGTCTGCTTACAGTCTGTCCTGGGAGATCTGGTATGTTTTCAGGGTAAAAGAATGAGCCGCATAGATGTCCCAATGGGTATTTGTTTTTTTTTTCCTTAGTCGTTTCCATAATCTAGAGTAAATTCTATGTCTCATTATCGATTTAACATTCTGACAATTTTGAAGCTTTGCTGTATGAATTTTGTGTTTATCATTCTTACATTAGGAAATTATAGAACTATATTCTATGGTGCCAACAGAATCTGCATGTGTTTATTAATTCCTTACCATTTAGCATTCCAGGTGGCAATTGCAGATTTTCTCTTTCACTATTAGAAGTTGGATTCTATGTGAGGGTAAAGGCAAAATATTTTAAACAAACTTCATCTGCCTTATGATCTGCTTGAACACATGAGTTTTCTCCCTGTATACATATGAAGAGAAATTAACCACATACAGTCGTCATTCCAGCCTTTCTTAATAGTCTTCCCAGCTAGTTAAGCCATCCTTCTCTGTCTCTAAAGTTTGTTCCAAAGACCTGACTCAGAACGCTGGTAAACTCTGGATTCAGGCCTTATTACACAATCACCAAATACTCCTTTTCTACTTCATATATACTTTTTCTGTCAAGGGAACTATGTTGGTTCAAAAAATAATATATTTATGTGTGTTTGCCGAAACACCTGTTTAGCCAATATATGCCTTATTTCAGCTACTCCCTGAAAGACAAACACTGACTCTTCCAAATCAAAATGCTACAATGTTAGTAAGAGTTAAAATTATTTGATTTGAGTGGTATCTGGAGCTGCATAAAAATGCTGAGCCATGCAGGTCCTTTTCAGATAACATTTAAAGAAGGTACTTACAATTGGAATACTTACCATTCATTGCTTAGCAAATGATGCAAATGCTATAAGGAAGACAAATATGATAGTATGATAAGCAGACAATGTTTATGATCATTCCCTTTTTTTTGAAAAAGTTATTTATTTCTTTTTTAGAAAAAATGTACAATAATGATCCAAAACAGTGTCATCTTTTTTAAATCACAAATGTCAAATGCTGAAGTATGTTTTAAGGGCCCAATCTATTTATAAATGTTTGAGTATACATAAGACAACTCTTTTTCCATTATTCTCATAAATATACTTCTTAAAATGTTTCAGTATGTTACAGAATCTGTAGTTTCTGTAAATCAATATAAAATGTGCTTCACTCAAGTAATTCTTAGAAATTATGTGATTGAGCTAGTCTAATTCAATGTTTATCGTAATGGAGTTTTATTGATTACATTATGTCAGTACAGAATTGTCCATAAATAGATCTCTTTATTGGTTACAAGGGGGTAAATTCTAAAGTTTTCATATTTGAGTTCATTGCTTAGGAGCACCAGTCAGCTTGGATGCTTACCTGAATGCTCTTCTGTTTAAATCTTAAAAGTATCTAAATACTTCCTGTTCTAAATCAAGCCTGAAATATCTTGAGCACTGTCTTTGTTGTGGTATTTTGGTACTTAGGTTTTTAGTCTCAGACAGAAACCAGAGGTGCAGAAGCTTGTAAAAATGGGAAGAATGGAAAAAAGGTTAACCAAACATTTCCGAACAATCAAATATGTATGACTGTTTAGAGGTCTGAGGTACATGGTATAGGGTATTACCCATTTATCTCTTAAAGAAATATTCAGAGCTATTATATTTCAAAGACTTATCATCCTCTGCACTGTGTATTATATGATATATATTTTTATATAAATATATTTCTATATAATTGTAAGCCGTAAGAGTCCATTAGTCCATTATGATTACAGTATTTATATTGTTTTCTACCAATGTTACTTTTATTATATGAAAGAAAATTGTTAGAAAGAAGGAAGACAGCAGGAACACCTTGAGACAGCAATCTGCTTCTAGAAAGCTTTCTAGCAGCCCAGATTGAACTTGTTGGACAATAGCAAATTACCACAGATTTTGAAGTCTGTTCCTTTTCTGTATTTGGTGGACAGCTAGTATGAATTCCTGGTTCTACCAGACTAGCCAAGCAATGCTTGTCATTGATGTGGATAAAGTGTTAATCAAATAACTGAAGCAAATAGCAAGTGTAAGACTTACTGAGGTGGTGTTGTCTGTTCATAATGAGTTTTAAATGAAGTTTGCCCAGAAGCACACATATTAAGGAATGTCATGGTTCTCCTAATAGCATATACCCATACATATATAAACACATGTTTAAGACATTAACACTTCTAATATTAGGAAAAAAAGCCCAAATTAGAATTTTTAAGGTGGAAAAGTCTAATTATTGTGAAGAGCTTTTACTGCAGAACAAAGGGAGCAACAAATAATCTATAATCAAAGTATAGATTAATCTACATACCAAACTCAGTGTTTGTGTCCTCTGATGTTTCGTAGAGATTAAAACTGCTCTCTCTACAGAGTTATGTTGTCATTTACCATGTCTTATCATTGTGAAAACAGGACTTTTGACATACTAATGGATTAAAGAGTTTGTTTTAAAATTCCTGGTTTAGTTAAAGGAAGTATTTGTAATATTTATATTGAAATAGCTCTAGCTATGGGCAATCCTGCTTCAGCGGGGGTCTAGATGATCTCTATGGTCCCTTCCAACTTAAAAATTCTGTGAAATTCAGTGAAATAAATTGTGAAAATTTATAACTCATTTACACCTTTATTAACAAATGACCCTGGGTAAATATCCAATATTAAAAGCCTAGTAATGTAATTTCTTTAATATATCTAGTGTTTATCAGTTATCAGTAAGTTCAATACTTAGGACTTTGCAAAGGCTTTCTGAGTTTTTGTCATATTGACATCCCCTTGGACCACATTCTACTCTTTTTTTAAATTTCTTATTTATTAATTTGTCTTTCAAATCAGTGGCCCAAATGCTCAGTTCTTCACCAAAGGTGTTTGTAATGTAGTGTAGCACAGGACCACTACAAGCTGGTGCAATAATGAGCATGGTCAGCAAGAACAGGCACCTTGTTCTAGGAAGAGAAAGAGAGACTCTTCTCAGTCTTCTGCAGATTGGTTTTGCACAAAAAAACCCCATCACATTAAACTATCGTGGTGGTGGGTAAAAATCAGCAAAATATATAAAATACCCAAAACATGGGTTTTGCTGAGAAAGACAAAATGAAACGGGACAAAGCTCCACTGGACTGCAAAACACTTTCTTTTGATCATTCTGGATGAAACTGACAGATGAATATTAATAATGAGAAAGTACAAAGCACATAAAAACATGTTCAAAAAATGGATTTGGTGCATGTATAAAAGCGCTAAATGAGTTCAGCAGTCTTTGAGCTGCTGAACAGGACAAAGTATGGAAAAGCAATGGCTACTCATTATGTCTGAACAAATCCCATCTCTTGCCTCTAAGTGGCCTAGTATTACAAAGGCCTGGTATTACAAAGGAGCTGAAAAATCTGTGGAGAACATGGCTGGGGAGCAGCCATCAAGAAAAACAGTAACTTACTTTAACATCTCAAAACTAAATGATGGAAGCAAAGGAAAGAATGGTGCCCCATAAATAGCACAGGGGAACGAGGAATGAGAAGACAAGGGAGGAAGTGTTTTTCTTAGAAAGTTCTTCTCTTCTGAGAGGTTGCTGGCCAGTTAAGGCCACATTGGTGCCTCCCAGCCTGTTGCTCAGTTGAGGATACATAAGAATATAGGGAGAAAAGTTCACTGACACTACCATGATGGCACTGCTGTCCTGTGTGCATTTGCGGTGGCTCTGTATGTGCATTAACAGAAGTTCAGGCTCCAATGTGATGGATCAGAATGAGCAACACTCCCACCACAAACATGGACATGGCTCCTCAGGCTGTATGGCCATGTTCACCAAGGTTTGCTTTGAAGCCCTATCTGCCTGTTTTGCACGTGGAAGCTCTGTTCAGACCTCTCTTCCCTGTTTTTCAGCCACAGTCTGGACCCACTGATAAGAGGAAACAGTCACAAACTGAAAC
Source organism: Scolopax mira (assembly GCA_004320125.1). Lineage (NCBI taxonomy): Eukaryota > Metazoa > Chordata > Aves > Charadriiformes > Scolopacidae > Scolopax > Scolopax mira. The sequence goes on along the minus strand of BJBW01004749.1, from coordinate 29,758 downwards.
GCAAGAAGTACCATCTGAACCCAAGGACACAGTTTTTTATTATGAGAGTGACTGACCACTGGAACAGGTTGTCCAGAGAGGCAGTGGAATCTCCATGCCTGGAGAAAGTCAAATGTTGTATGGACATGGTCCTGGGCAACATGCTGTAGGACCAGATGACCAGAAGACCTCCAGAGGTCTCTTCCAATCTCAGCCATTCTGTGATTCTTCGATTCTGTGTGTGACATAACCCCTCCTTGGGGCTCCTTCCAACAAAGAGTGTGGATATGGGCTCGACACACACCAGACCCAAGAGTTAGGAAGTCCTGGGAAGTAATTTACATCCAGACCATTATTGTCAAAGCCTTTTCCCTGAGGCAGCTGAAGTCCACTTCTTACTAATAAAATTCTACTGACTGGAATATTAGCCTCTACCTTCTTTGAAGCAAAGTCAAGTTTTTGGGTGGTTGTCGTTGTGAGGCTTAGATAATGAGCAAGAAGGCATTCTTTAGCCTAGCAAGGATGAACTTTGAAGCTAATATTGTGTTCAACTTAATGATCATTGCACTTGAGATTTTACATATCCTTCTTACCCTAAAAGTAATAAGAACAATTTTGAAAGAAGTAACTTCATTGCTCTCCAGCTGGCTTACAATCCAAATTTCTGTCATCAAAAGCTTTTATATATACAACAGAGAGACAACATAATATTGACTCTCACTTGCTCTTGCAAAAATGTTTTCTAAATCAGGAAATTTCCCCTGTATTCAGCATTTCCACTTCTTTCCCTTGTATGTTTGTATGGCCTGTGTTATATGACATCTCCCTCCTTAAAAGATAAAACAAAAGATTTCATCTCGTGCTCATATTGAGTTTCTTTCCTTCTTGCACATCTGCTGTTTTCAAAAGTGCCCAAGAAAATGTTAAGTCCCATCTTTTCCTTGAAGAGATTAAGAGACATCCATACCTAATTTATTTCTGGACAAAGCCTAGAAATCATGAGGAACTCATTGTGTTAAATCAGTAGAAAATGAATAACTGATAGAATTTCAAATGTAAAATTTCATTAAGAGTTCATGTGTCAACATTGCTGTAGCATATGTCCCATATTACTGGCTTGTGTTTTACATCTATTACAGGGTTTAGATTTTTTTATTGTTGTAATTTAATGAATAAATTAAATAAATTAAAAATAATAAAAAACTGTGGGTTTTAGCAAAATCTGTGGGTTATGTAAATCGAAATGTTTTGTGTTTAGTTACTAAGGAAAGTCAAAAGTGAACTAGATTATTATGACCAATTTTTTTAATTTTATTTTCATGGTAATTCTTCATGCAGCATTTTTCAATTGCAATTTCAACAAGCAATTTTTCATCACCTTTTTCAACTCAAAACCTTGAGTGAACATATGTTAGATGGCAATTAATTTCTAAAGTGAATATGACTATAATAATTGACATATTATTTCAACAAAGAATTTCTATCACATGCATCGTTCTTCCATCAGAATATATACAATTAAAGGAGTCAAATATAAGCTAAGAAATGAAAAGTAAATGTCCCTCTTCTGATATTTTTTATCAGTGAAACTAAAAATACTGTGGGTTCCTTATGCCTTCAAGTTCCGTCCCTACACCAACAACCACTTGTTGTAAATGTAAAAACAAGATCTCCCTCACAATTTGAATTCCCATTGAATTTCATTATTTTTTTTAAATAAAGTAATAGTAGAAATGCCATAACCCTTTCCAATTTATAAGACACTAATATTTTTCTCATCTGAACTGAACTCAACTGAAATTATAGTAAGTGGATTACTTACTTGGAGAGCAAGGACTCTGCACCAGGAGTCTTTACCTGTGTAATTGCTACTGTTGCAAAGAGAATCCTAGGGGAAAACTACACAGTTAAGGGTCATTTTGATTGAAATGTAATGGATTTCAAATGTTTTTGATGGAAAGTGTAACTTTTCAGTGAAACTGATGACCAAAAAAATCCCTATTTTTCAAAGAACTATCAGACAGTCTGCAGGCTAGAGCTGATCCAACAGTACGTGCAACATACTGTAGATACTAAATCTTGGCGGCAGAAATCTTTGTGATAGGATTTATTGTTCTTGAGCAATACATCCCATGATGCTCTTTGACACTGAAGTTTATTTAATGGGATCAGTCCCAGACTCATTCTTTCAGACTCTCTTATTTCATTGCTCACAGAGGGTTCTTAGAAGTTCATTTTCTTACATGTGACTTCTTCATAAATATGAGACAGAAAGGTCTTATTTTATTCACCATATGTTTATGCTCCTTCAGTGTGCCTTTCCTACATTAACTTCCACATCTGGTTCCATACTTTCTATAGCAGGCCAAAATTACAGCCACATCAACTATCTTCACAGCCCCCTCTCCATTTCATGAATGTATCCACAATAAAAATCGCGAGAATAACAATGTAATCTGAAGTCTTTTGGGAAGCTCATTCCTTCTGGGTGCTTTGAATTCAAGTTTCTTTACACTTTTGCAAGACTGAGCAAAATCCTAAAATATATGATTATTTTTAGAAGTTACCATGCTAATATTGTCCTTGTGTCCCACTTAGAGTGTGGGGTGGATGCCAAGCGTCATATGCTGTCCACTGTGGTGCTAGGTTTAAATACACAGGGGTTTACCCTCAGAAATCTGACTGAGATGTCTGACTCGTTTCATGACATTTCTGAGAATAAGCAATTCTTACATGGTTATGATTTTCCACCCTTGTTAGCTGAGACAGATTTGCAATGGTGGCCTAGAAATAAGCATGCCTACTATGCCACGACCATCAAGTTAGAAAGTCACTGTTTCCCTCTCTCACCATTCATTATAATTGGTTTGGATTCTTTTGAATTTGACCGAATGAGACCATTATATTTTGTGCAATTATTCTGCTCATGACTATTCTTTTCAAATCTCTCAGTTTTGTCAGATTTCTTTTTCTAATCGTCTTGTCCTAAAAGCTAAATAATGATAACTTCCTCCCACTAACCTGTGCCCTTGTGCGGCTCACTCCATTGTTACTAATAATGCCTGTGAAAATATACATATGAGTATGAGGCTGAGATTAGAACATCAGGACAAAGTCTGGTTAGCTACATCAGCAGAACATCTGAAACTCAAAGCATATTTTCTGTCCATTCACTTTCTGTCTCCTGAATGTTCTCCAGACATTTCAGACCTGCAAAAATATTACCCGAGCTCATTCTTTGAAGACAGATCACAGAGATTTCCATCTCATAACCAAGCAGTTCTACCACAAAATGGTTATTCCCGAGGAAATGTTACATACTATTTTCTGGTTCAGACTTTTAATTTTAGTAATTTCATACCACCCCTACTTCTAGAGGATAATTTTAACTCCATTTATTTAAAGACAGATTTTTCTAGGAAGCTGTAAGGCAAGCAAGGTAACTTTTCATTGTTACTCATAATAACTGTGTGTACTTTCTAGCAGGTTCTCAGACTTAGATTTCTAAACGTCTGAGTTTCCTTTTCAATGCCAAGTTGCCGGGCCCTAGGTGCCAACCTTTCTAGAAAAACTGTCCACAGATGTTACAATGAGGGCTGCAAAGGTCCTTCAATACTTCAGAAAATTTGGTCCCTTTCCAGTGTCAAGCACAAAATATTTGACCATGTGAGACCAAAAATTTTCCTTCACACATTGCAAAGTGTATTTTCTCCTCCCCAAGATGATTCAGAGATGATCAAAGATGATGCATATATAAATATATATGATCTTCTAACACCTCCATACAATGTGTGTTCAAAAAGTACTATGTTTCTTTTAGTAGAATGTTTCTTTTCTGAGTTTCTCTATCATAGGATGAAGGGGAGGAAAAGTAGAGTCGAAAAATTGTGTTTTTAAAACAAAAGCAAATTTAATGTTGTTTGTAACATCTAGGGAAGCAGGAAGTCAGTCCTCCTTCCTTCACTCAAAGGTAGAAGAACTGATTTTGATCTTAAGATCTTTTCAGACTTTTTCAGACTTTTCACTAGCAAAGCCCATAGGTAGAAGGTGAGAATTAGTGGACAGATAATTCTACATCCACTGAGCACTCCTGGTCAAATAGCACCATTAATCGCTTTTTACCTGTGATGTTATTAATGCCATCTGATGAATGCCAAGTTAAAAGATCAATTCCAAATATATTCCTCTTTGTTTTCTGGTCACAAGCAACTTTTTTTCTACACTCGTCTGGAACTGTTTTCAGCGATACTAAAATTATCTTAGAGAATGAGCATTTCTCAGTATTTCACAATAATTTCAGACCTTTATCACAAGTAAGTTTTGTGACCTGAACCATAGTCCTCCATCCAGTTCTAAATGTTGTCATGTTCCATTAAAGTTATATATGTATCAATTTTAAAAATACTTTTAAACTATTCTCCTCCTTGTAATTTTTTGAGTGCCTCCTTAAAACACCCAAGCGAAATGATCACAGAAATTCATGGAAATATTGAGATGATGTATGATAAAAATATGCTCAAGTAATTTATGGGGTTTGCATTTTGCAAACTAACCTCTTGTATCATAATGGAAGTAATTTTCACCATTTTTATACAGGAAAATATTACATCCAAGAGCCATAAGTTTTAAGATCTGAATTACGTTTTCTCTTTTATGGATGATCTGACTATTTTTGTTTTGTCAGTGTCTCCAAACCAATGTGTTTGAAAGAAAAACTCAAACCTGATACACAGATCTTTTGTAGACTTGATAATTTTTGTCCTGTAGTTTTAAAACTACGTCATTTTATTGGAAAAAAATGTACTTGAAAGATGGTACTTTTAAAGTGATGCTGAGGCATTCTCCAAAACACTTAGCATTAGCTAAGCTTTGCTCCAATTAAAGAAAAAAGATGTGTTAACACCATCTCAAACACATGCTCAATTGAGCCAACAAGCCTCACTTTCCAAAATTTTATTCAGAGTTTATGAGAAAAAAGTATCTTTGAAAAATTACAAATATTGCCTGCTCTGCCAACTGTTCTGCAGATTGAGAGTCAAGCAGGATTACTTTTGATTTGTTTTGCCACACCACCAATACCAAAATACATTGCAAGCCTTTTTTACATTGAAGAATATCATACAACTCTTAGTGACAATGACAGAATTTAGCCCAGCAACTAAAGTTTAGTTTCCCATTTTGTTGATTATATGAAAAATAGTAGACTATCCTTTCCTTTAACAAAAATGTGGTTGTTCTCATTCAAGATTAGCTCCAAGTATATACAGAAGACATGGTGTATACTGATAAAAGTGTGATTGTATGAATTGGTCTATTATTTTTCTCTGTGAATACAATTCCTTTTAACATTAATAGGACCTGCCTTGCACACTATGGAATGAAACAGAGAGACGCCACCATTTTCTACTTATAAATATTTGCTTGTGATTTTAAGAGCAACAGTAATACACCATACCACATTGTTAAGATGTGTTATAAGTGACATATTGTGCCAATCCACAGAAGATGTAATGTGTTACCTCCCTCTCACCAGAGGTCCTAGTGATTAGCTCAAGCTGTACATACCTCCCCATGATACAGCCTTGGAGGTGCGTTGTGCAACTTCTCTAGAAGTGGGCATGGGCATCACACTAATGTGTGATCCTCTCTGTACATAATATTACTTTGATTAAACAGTTCCTACTGTTTGGGACTGTTTTGCTTTTTTTTTTTTTTTTTTTCAAAGAATGATGAAAAGAAATTCCCTGTGTAATGCTTTTTATCCCAAAACAACCTGACTCATACAAACACACTCACACATTACAGAAATTCAAGTTCCTCAGCATTGTTATGAGACAAAATTCTTGTCATAGGAACCTCTTACTACATATTGTACCATGATACTATTTATAAACTTGTTTTAGTCCCTTCCTTGACATAAACAGCAGTATTTAGAAAAACATATTAGTACACTTTCTAGTTTTGAAGTCCAAGGATTTTAAGCATGTGCTTTTAAGTAGGAGAGGAGAAATAAAAATCAAACTAAAGAGTTTTTAAAGAATTTAGAGCACACTTCCCTGAGTACCAAGAAATTATTCTGTCCCTTGCATATTTGATGCAGCCTCCTCCCGTATCAAAGGTACCCCTCTCAACTGAATCCCAGGCAGCTGAAAAACGGTTCTGATACACTGATAATACTGCAGTTTATAGGTTCCAGGGGTTTTCTTCCCCCTCCTCTCCCATTGTGCATGCCAGAGGTCCCCTGCATCCTGTCTCCAGCTGAAAGTGGTGGGACGGCAGAGGGTCAGGGAGAAGGGGAGGGGGCTGGTCCCTCAGTGGCTGGGGGGAGTGGGGGGTGAGGGGCTGGCGGTGTCTGACAGCTGAAACAGATGATGCTGCACACCACCTATGTAAACAGAAATAGGCGCTGAGGCTGATGTAGCACAGAGATATGACCCTACCCATAGAGCCGCTGAGTCTAGACTCCAGATGTGTTCTCACTGTTACCAGGCCAATTCAGATCCAACTGGTAAATATTTCTACCAGATGACAGTGGGCTCGGTTACAGGAATGAGGACAAAGGACAAAAATAGGCAGAAAATGAGTACTGGGCATTATTGCTCCTTAGAAAAATATTCTGCATAGTTTTAGAGATATTAAGGGGCAATTATTTAAATAGATTATATACATTCTTTTATTTTCTTACCATGTTCAGCTGAAAAAGTTCCAAGGCAAACTGAAGGCTATTTAGGCAAATTAGTCACATAAATGAACTGAAACAGAGGTCTGTAAAGGATAAAATAAAATTTATACTAAGACTTTACCATATGGACATAAAGAAATGAAGAAAAAACATTTGTTGATAACCTCAGGCTGGTAAATACCAGTTTATAGGGAAGTGAGTGTTATGTGATTTATTTACAGAAAAGAGCAGTTACAGAACAAGGACACTGTACAGAAACAAAATTCAGGACAGAAACCCTTGTCTGTTGGTGTTTCATCTCCCCAGATGTGACTCCTAGTTCATGTGGTGTTCTGAATGTTGTAAAGTGTGTCAATTAAGCAGCAACTGAGCACCACTGATGCAGTCAAGGCTCTGACAAGTTTTAAGAGGTTACTGGTTTACATCTGCCTCAGACAACTAGAATGAAGCAATGGAGATCTGCAGGGATTTGGGCTCTTTTCTTATGTCTTTTTCTTCATATATGGTATTATGCCACATAGCCGCAGGCAAAAGATTTGTCTTTGCAGAAAGTTGCAGTCCTAGCCAGTGCATGCTAAGGGACAGTAAGCACAGGAGAATATTATCTATATCCTTCATGAAGACCTTTGTAATTTGCACAAATATTTTGTGATCTTCTGTTGAGTCCCATGTTTGCAAGATGACTGCCAATAAGTAATTTGTAATTCCAGCAGGAGATATATGAACAGAAGATACACAACTTCAAATGGTTGTCTTCACTGGCTGGGAAAAGTAGAAATCCTGCTTTTTGCATTTTGTGATGAGCCTTCCTAAGATTAATTGTCTGGCTGATGAGTAGGACAAAAATCACAACATATAAATGTAGGTAACTTATGGAGTTTCAACTATAAAGGGAAATTATTAAACAAAGGTGGATTTTTAATTTGGTTTCATATAATCAGAAGTTTATATGAATATTGTTCCATTGTTTCAAAAAACCATTTATTAGAATAAATATGTTTTCTAGCATGTCTAGTACCGAATGCATTGCTGTGAAATCTATAACTTCAGCCTTGCAACATAGTATTTTGGGCATGTTTTCCCCTCACCCCCAGTATTTGGTAGACAAATACTTACGTTTATGACAGACACATAAGGGTAAGCAAAAGAGCATTAAGATCAGCAGAGACTGGAGCCATGCTATCTATAAAAGCAAAGTTAGAAATGGCTTAGCTATTAAAACCATCACATTAAACAAGGAATAGCTTGATTCATCACTTTGGACTCATAAGCCAGCAGCAGGAGCTTTGAACTGGAGAAGAAAGGCTGCCCTAATCTAAATGTTCCTTGAGATGACCTTTGAAATAGTTAGCCTTCCAATTTTGTTATAACTGCAACTTTTTCTGTGCACACCTGTGAAGCTACTACTTTTTGTTCAAGAGACAAAGTGAAGTTACTTACTAATTGGCTCTCATTGCACTATGTTCCTTTGCTTTTTCTTTTCCCTCTCATCTTCCCTTTGTGTTTGAGGAGCTCTAGCCAAATGTTAAATATTCCTGAGGAGAAGTTTTCAAGTGCTGGTACAGAATGGTTTGGCTGACTACTCGGAGAATATGGGTATATACTCTCTGGCGAGCAGTAGCGCACTGTGAAATTGCTGCATTTAATTGGGTTACATCTGTGGATCATTTTGTGCAGCTATACTGGGAGTTTACTAACAGATTCTCTGACTTAACATAGTTTCTCTTCTTGGACCTTTTCACTCATATACAGAGAAAAAGAAGGGACAAGTCTGAGAATGTGTAAACCTCAGCAGGCAAGAGACTGAGGCTGTGTCTTTGTACAAAACCACACTGCATCATTCTTCCAGAAGGAGCATGTTTTTAGCATTGTTCCCCTAAAGGGTTGGCACCAAGCTTCCTGGTACAAAAATAAACAATTTTAAAAATTTAGATAGATTAGGTATACAAGGTCTGAAGACACTGAGGATACAACAGAAGTTTTGATTTTGGTGGAGAATAAAGATGCACTGGGCAGCCCCTACAAGGAAAAAAACTTTTTGGTTTCTTTCACCAGAGGATCCCTTCTCTTCTATCACTGTCTGTTCTCAACAGGACTGGCACTTAAGAATTGACTCCATATTCCACTCTTCTCTCCTGAGAAGAGCTTTTAAAACAGTGGATAGTTCTATGATATGCTGGCCTCCTATAGTTATTCACACCATGGTTATTCAGCAACTTCACCTCACTGACCAGGTCAATGAACATACTTGAAGCAATATCACACGATACTGCCTACAGAATATTAAACTATAATAGATTCGCATTTCCCACTACATGCATCTCATAAAATCTGCTGACTCCACAGCCTTCACCCTTGTGAATCATACAAGAATCATCTATTTTTGGCAGACTGGGAGTGCACAAGGACCTTATAGTCCCAAGAGTATCCAACTTTAAGAATGGAATGCCATATCCTGTGTTTTCTGGATTAAGGGAAATGCTAAATATTTTCAGCCTCAAGCTTAGTTATCCCAAAGGTGTACACAAACCTTATTTCTCTAGAAAAAAAATATCTTGGAAATTAAAGGATGGAAGAAACAGAGATAGAAACCTGTGATCTAACTTCAAGCTAAGAAAACCAAATTATCTTTACATGCTATAAATACCTTGCCAAGAACATCCAAATTAGCACAAAGGATAGAAATATGGTTACACCAAAAAGTGGTTATAATACAAGCAGATATTCAGAAACAATATTTTCACAGGAAAATTATAACCTAGAATCTAGACAAAGTAAATTTTGTTCCAAGCTACTATTGATAACCCTGATGAATCAGATTTTTTAAAATCTGCCTGAAATATACTCACGGGTTTTTTCAGTTCTGCATGTAAATATGTGTTTGCCCATACAAATGCAATTTCTCTTTATCTCTTTCTCTTTCTCTTTACCTTTACCTTTACCTGTTGCATTTATTTTTAAATAGTCCTATATGCCCTTATTTGCACTTTTAGTTTTCAGAATATCTTTAGACATCCAGTTGTGTGCTCATGTACAACATTTAGGTCAACACTCCCAGCACATATTGATTTCTTCATTTTTTCCCAACTAATCTAAAAAATTTCCTTCCATTCTTTGATCTCTGACTGTTCACGGGACATCAAAAGGCAATTCACAAAATAATATTACATTTGAGTTTTAGGAAGGGAAAAATATATGCATATATGTTTACAACTAGACAAACAAATAAATGGAAGGAAAGAAAAACAATAAATAGATGTTTATTTTATTTAGCTTAACTGTGTTTTATTTGAAAACAAGAGCTGTTACAGTAGTACTGCATATATGAACCATGTATATTTTTTGAAAGGGTTAAGCCATCTTTTGCTTCTTTTTAAAACAGTTACATTTTCTATGGATAAAAAAAGGTTAAGAACCACTGCTTCAGAAAATCCCCACAATACTGATGGGTACAAAAGAAGGTAATTAATGGCTATATTCACTACATAGTTAGTATTCAAAGGAGAAGCCTAAATCAGGAAGCCAGTTAATTTGCAAGAAAAAAAATTGCTCTGAGAGTGTGGAATCTCTAGAGGCAAAACAAAGAAGCTATGGCACCAGCAGGGACATATAAAATGGGCCCACACAGCAAGTTTCTGAGCAGAAGACAGGAAGACATGGGAATTCAGTCACTCCTGGTAGGAGCGAGGAGGGAGCTTGACCTTGTTGAGGAATCAGACAAATTCACAGAATCACAGAATCTTAGTGGTTGGAAGGGAC